>MCJB01049989.1:116783-133217 GCA_002018475.1 Nicotiana obtusifolia
GGGGGGGGGGGGGGGGGGGAGGGAGGTAAACAGTATTTTAGAAAGTTAGAAACAGATTCTCTGTTTTGAGGTCACATGCAAAATTTCTTAGGGAGTGTGTGGTTGTATCTTGTGAGTCAGGGAATTAACAGAAAAAAAGAATAAAAATCTAAAAGATATCGTGTGAGGGAGGAGTCTGTTTTTTGTTTGGGGGTGATATAAAAGAAGGGGTCAGTCGTTCATTGGGAGGAGGTCTTTGGCACAGTAACACTTAAGAAGAAAAGAATCCGAGGAAAAAAAACCAAAAGTTTCAGAGTATTTGAGCTAAAATTAAGCATCTGATTTTTGAAGTAAGACGAGTAGCTGTGATTGCCGTAGCTGATTTGCTGTTGCTGGTCATATAGATAAAGCTTGGCTGCAGTTTCATAGGTAAGCTCCAAACACTCTGTAATTGCGGATCGTATTACAAATAAAATGATACATTTATTTTTCGACTCTGTGTAATTGATGTGTACGTTCAGTATTGTTGCCTCCTTGTCGATGGCCATTACTATTTACTGTTGTTGTTCTGTTAAGTTCACTTGAATTAGTTTGTTAATTGGTAAAGTCAAGTTCAGCTTAGTTTACAGTGAGTTGATTCTGTTATGAGATGTTATAGTGTTTATTTGTTCGTGTTCGTCCACTACAGTGAATTCTGAGCTTGTGTCAAGAATTTTAAACTAAGGATTGTCAAGGTTCTCATACACTTGTTCCCTTGAATCTAATCTGGTTACATAGTATGTCATACAAATCATTCTGCGATTTCTGAACATCATGTCTCTCAAAAATTGGTAAGACGAATAATTAGGCCCTCTAGGAAACTGATATTCTATTAAAATTGCTGTTTTACGGTTCAACAGTTAACACCCTGAGTTAATTAAAAGCAGTATTTATTTCATCATTCTATTTCTGGATCAAGTGAATGATAAAGTTCATTTTGTCCTATTTTGAGTATTTTGCTTTGAAATATGAAAGGGGTAAGGGAAGGATGAATAGTTCTTATATTAATTTTGTTGTTGGAATTCAGAAGATTTGCAGCTGGAATGACTTGTAATAATCTAGTATAATAATTTTATATTTAATCGATAGCCTGTCTAAAGTAGTTAAGATTTTGTAAATTATTTTCTCTGTTTCTTGTAAGTATGCGGAACAAGGTGATCTGACCAAATCCATAAAATAAATGCATGAAGAATTAAGACCTTTCTTGTAATGATTGGGCCATATTTGAAGCCCAGTCCTAAAAGGTGCAATCCTGCCTAAGGTGGACGTTGAACTGGCCCATCTCGACAATCTCTGGGTCCAAATTCTGTTTTCATTTCGATGTAATGCTAAATGTGGTTGTCATTTGCGAAACTGGTGTTGAAATTTGAAATGTAACTTTGCTAGTAGCTATATCTGCAAATTGAATTTATGATTAGGTAATTTGTGCTGAGCTTCGTATACTATTTATTAAAACGGGTTGGCTACTGATATAGATACTCAATGCCATGTAATACTAATAAACTCCGCTAAAATAGTAGAGGCGAGTCATAGAGTTACAACGATCACCAATGGCCCTCTTAATTAATTAAGTGCACGATTAGAGTAAATAAGTCTTAACGCAACAAATCTTAGTAACTCGCTTTTAGACACAATTAATTGCATTGTTACTATGGGTACGGTTCCCGTGGCATAGTGACAATGTCAACTTCGGGGGTGCCTTTTAGGTGACCCCCTTCTAACAACGTTGATTAATAAAAGCTTTCGAACTAAATTGAGGCGTGTCGTACCAAAGGAACTTACAAATATACGGCCCTCAGTAATTAAATCCTTAGAGAAATCGAGGTGCGCTGTTTAGCAAATTTCATGGCCCTCGAAAACTAAATGCGTAGTCTGCTTTAGGCCCGTTATTCTACTGAATTAATTTTTTAAACTCGGGTGCGCATTTATGTGACCCAAATTCAAAATCCCGATGTTACATTAAAAGTGTTACAAATTGCGGGTGCACTTATGTGACATAATTTGTGACATATTTTGATTAACATTGCAAATCTCCGATAATTTTAAAAGCGGAAAAGCAAAAAATAAGGTAAAATGCACTATAGGCCGATAACAGGTATAAAAATAAAATAATAAGCCGATTATGACAATGAAGTGACCGTGCTAGAACCACGGAACCTGAGGGTGCCTAACACCTTCCGTCGGGTTAACAGAATTCCTTACTTAGAATTTCTGGTTCGCAGACTTCGTTAAGAAAGTCAAATCTTTTCCTCGATCTGGGATAAAACCGGTGACTTGGAACACCAATTTAAATTTTCCAAGTGGCGACTCTAAAAATAATTAAATAATCCCATTTCGAATAATGTCACTTTAATTGGAAAAACTCTTCATATACTCCTCATCGGGGGTGTACGAAAAGAGGTGTGACAGCTTTGGCGACTCTGCTGGGGATCGAACCTAGAATCTCTGGTTCAGGGTTCAAGAATTCGAGCTTAAAATGATTGTTATTTTTTGGCTTTTATATGAGTTTTATTACCTATTATGCCTAACGTGCTAAATGCCTCTTTTACGGCTTTAATATTATTTGAACTGTTTATAAAACTGTTCCGAACCTTTCTCTTCTCATCTTTGGGGATGTGCACGCGGCCGTGACTCCCTATTCTGTTAGTGTCTTACCATGAATAAGAAAGAGGCCGGATAAGTTACAAAGCCGGGTGGCCTTTTGGTGCCCTGTACGTAGCCCCCTCCTCGGCTCGAGTTGTCCGCTCGGGTTCACCAGTCTAGAACAATACCCAGGTTTCAGCTTAGAATAACGTGACCTCATGCCGGATCCCTAGTAGGAACGTTATTTGCATCATGTGCATTTGACTTAGGGGACTCAACATAGGGGTTGGGTCCGTCTAGGACAGGTGACCTTGAATTAAAGACCATCCTGATGCATAATTTACGTACTATTTGTACATCATTTCATCTCGGTTTGCGTGTTGATCGGCCATTAGAATAAAATCAGAAAATTGAGAAATGAAATGATGAAGGGCGAGGTATAAAAATTGAGGGTCGTTACACATTTTCAAACAAACCTGGTGTCCAAAATAAGGCGAAATGTTGCCGAATTATTTTTAGAAATTGAAAAAAAAAAGGAAGTAAATTTTTGGAAATTTCTAAATATTTTTCCTAAAATCAAAAAGTCTTGAAAAAAAAAAGCGATTACTAAATATTTTCCTTTTATTTAAAAAAAAGGGAAAAATAAAACATATAAAATATTTTTTCTAAATAAATGAAAGGGTCCAAAATACTTTCCCTTGAAACAAAAATAAATATAAAAACAAAAAAAAAAGTTTCAAAAATAGTCTTTCTTTAATATGAAAAAAAAAAGAATTTTTTTTTTCAAAATAGTCTTTCTTCTATAATAATAAGTATATTTATATATATATAAAAAAAAATTATTAAAATCCGGAAGTATCTTTCTTCTTTCAAGTATTATATTTTAGGAAAATTCAAAAATGGTTAGGTAGTGTCGCCTTTGCATAAATAGCCCAAACGTCTCCGAAAGGACGTCGGAAGGCTGTTTTGCAAAAACGACCACCTATTTTAATTTCTTGGCTACTTAGCAAGCATAGCCCTAAAATCTTCTCACTCAAAGTGCTGAAAGGCCGTATTTGCAACAGTAGCCGTTTAATTAAACATGTGCAAAATCGACCTTTTTCACTAATTTTTAATCACTTTAAATGTGCAGAACGAGCATAAATCAAAAATGGAAATGGTAACCAAGATTCCATTGGAGCTGCATATGTGGTGGAACGATTTGAGTGAATCGGGGCAGAACACAGTAAAACGCTATTTCGGCGGCCTCCCGGATTTATTGACAATTAGGCCTAGGGGAGACATCATAAGGGCCCTAATTACATTTTGGGACCTGGCCCATAACGTCTTCCATTTTTCAGATTTTGAATTGACACCAACTTTGGAAGAAGTGACCGGGTACATCGGAAATAATGAAACCCCACTGAGGCATGGATATTTAATTGCCCCAACAGCTGTTACCCCCCACAAATTCTTGGACATGATGAAAATAAGTCGGGGGGTCGAAAACCCAGATTTGATGAATGGCTATGCTACCTTACAATTTGTTTATCGATGGTATGGTCATGTAGGGGGTTTTAATGACCCAGAAAGCAAAACCTGTAGTAGAGAGAACCTATCAAAATGGGAGGACCACAGGTGTTTTGCCTTCATGGTGGCATTTCTGGGTCTCATAATATTCCCCAGAAAGGACGGACACATTGACATTCGGATAGCCGGAGTTGTTAGCACATTGCTCACTCCGGCAAAGAGTGTCCTTGCCCCCATGATTATATCCGAGATTTTTTGAGCCCTCACAGCCTGTAAGGCTGGAGAGAATTTTTTCGAAGGGTGTAACTTGTTGTTGCAAATATGGATGATTGAGCACTTATGCCAGCGCTCCCAGTATATAAGATACACATCGGCAGAAAGAAGCTACATAGCCGGATTTCAGGCCAGAGTTGGACATGTCAGCATGCCCGAAGGGGTCAGCGGATGGATATCCCGTCTCCGTTCTGTCACGGCGGAGCAAGTGGAGTGGACACTCAGTTGCTCTACAGTCGACGAAGTTCTCTACATGTCGGCTACAGGGCCTTATTTCCTTCTGATGGGCCTCAAGAGCATCCAACCTTATGCGCCATGCCGGGTCCTAAGACAGTTGGGAAGATGCCAGATGGTACCCAAAGATGAGGATCTTAGTCGTCACACAATTGAAATTTGTGCCGATGGGCCGTTCCCAGAAAAAGTGGTTCGACAGGTCTGGAGTGAGTGTCAATACTTGCCATTAAATACTTGTGTTCGAGACCTGTCTCGGGGCGAAGTCTCCCCTGGGTATCTTGCATGGTATAAGAAAGAAGTCGAGCCCGGACGACCAGCTAAAAGGTTCCACCTCCAAGCATTTATTGAAGAGTCCCAAGCACAGTGGGACTGGTTAGCCAAAGAAAGTGAGTATAGGGCCATCATAAGCAGATTAGAAAAACAAGTCCGAGATCTCCAGTTTGAGAAAGAGGTGCAAGCCGCAGCAGACGAGGGGGAAAAGAAAGAACTGACCCAGGAAAATGAAGCCCTCAAGGTTCAAATACAACAGATAAAAATGGCTGCCAGAAGTCAAGAAAGGAGTCCGGTGGACGGAAAGCTCATCAGTAGCTTAAGAAGAAGGTAATAGAGTGCCAAGACGGTCTGGAAAAATCTGAGGCAGAGCAGGAAAAACTCAAAAAACGATTGGCAGAAAATGTTGAAGGGCGTGCGCAGTTCGTCCGACAAATAAAAAAGAGATATGAGGGAATAATTGCTGAGTTAAAACGAAAGGTAACCGGTCTGGAAAATGAAGCAGAAAAACAAACTCGGAACTTCAAAGCAGACCGAGAGCACTGCTATGATTTAATGGCCCAGATGGAACAGGATTTGCGACAAATACAGAACCAGAACCATCGTGACCTTCAAGTGCTAAAAGCCCGGGATCAGCAAATAAGGCGTTTGCTGCAAGAGAAAGGAATTATTCGAGAGAGGGTCAGGGCAATTGCTGAGTATGTTGTTGCGAAATGCCAGGCCTGCGAAGACATGACTCAGACTACCTTCTTCGCCTCGATGATGATATACGTCCGCCAGATAATGAGCGATTTAGAGCAGCTCCAAGGGGATCTTGCACAGAGGCCCGTGGCAAGACCGAATGATGTCCCACGGGCCCAAGGACCTGAATCTTTAATGTATTCTTAATTTTGCAAATATGTATTTTCTTTTCTTATTTCAAGATTTGTTTCGAGTCTATGTAGTTCGTCTATAAAATTGAGTCTGTAACAGAATTATTTTATTAATGGAAATTGAAAGTTTACAAAAAAAATTATTTCTTTATTTTTACATTTATTTCTTCGAGATTGTGCAACTTCTAATTATTAATTAAAAAAAAAGAAAAGAAAAGAAAGGAGGCAAAGCCGGAATGAAACACGCAATCGTCGTGAAACATATAGGAATACACGTAACTGCTTAGGTGCATCACACCCCAATATGCGATTACCTATCGTGAAACATATAGGTTTTTCTACTTCGGTGATTGGTTTTGTGGTAGTCTGGCGCATCACCCATATTTCACGAGGTCAAAAGGAAGTGTCGAGATGGCATCAGAAATAACATTGCCAACCATTCCTGTAACAAAAGAAAATCCAATTTCCGGCATACTGATCCCAGAATCGGCAGCTGCCGAAGAGAATAGACTATTACGTCTCCGCATGATGGAGATGTGGGCTGCATGGACAAATGGGAAAGAACCACCGAGTGCAATTCCCGGATTTCCTGAGCTCTTTCCCAGAGCCAGTGGGACTACTAACATCCCAAAAGTTACCCACTGGGATATCCCACCACAACGGCCAATTTTGTGTGAACGCCCTCTGAAGAGCATCCTCAAACATCAAATGCCGGTGCAGCGTCAAATATATTCACCGCACCACCCTGTGCGGTCACAACGTAGCCTGCTTTGCCTCGGCCAAGTTTCAATCCTTCGCCGTTTTCATATCAGGCACATCCATTTCCAGTTGAATTAGCTCAATTTCCCACAACGGCCTACCCTCAAATGCCTAGATATGAGTTTTCCCCAGGGCAAGAAACAAGCACAAGGACTCCCGAGCAAGATGAGATGGCAAGAAAAATGAGGAGTCTTGAACAAAGCCTTAAAAATATACAAGGTCTGAGTGGACAAAAAAGCGTATCATATGCAGATCTGTGTATGTTTCCTCATGTGCATTTGCCAGCGGGCTTCAAGACACCAAAGTTCGAAAAGTATGATGGGCATGGGGACCCTATTGCTCATCTCAAGAGGTACTGCAATCAGTTACGAGGGGCTGGTGAAAAAGAAGAGCTCCTGATGGCTTACTTCGGAGAAAGTCTAGCAGGCATCGCCTCTGAGTGGTATATGGACCAGGAGATGTCCAGATGGCATATTTGGGACGATTTGGCGAGAGATTTCGTCCGACAGTTCCAATATAACATTGATATTGCACCGGACTGCAATTCCCTGGCCAATTTAAAGAAGAAAGCCACTAAAAGTTTCAGAGAATATGCTGTCAGATGGCGCGAACAAGCATCGAGAGTAAAAACTCCGATGGATAAGGCTGAGATGGTAATGGTTTTTCTGCAGGCGCAAGAGGCTGACTACTATCAGAATATGATGTCAGTAATGGGGAAGCCATTCGCTGAAGCTATAAAAATTGGCGAGATGGTAGAAAATAGATTGAAAACAGGACGAATTATAAGCCAATCCGCGATCAGAGCCACCTCCCAAGCCATCCAAGGCGGGTCTGGAGGTTTATCCAACAGAAAAAAGAAAGAGGAATCATCAATGGCCGCCTCAGGTACAAGAAAACCTCGGCTACCTAGACCATTCTTCTCTGAAAGGGCTTCACAGCATTACTATCCCCACCAGGATATAGCCTATGCTCATCCACCATATGCAATAATGAATACCCAGCCATATGGCAGGCCCCAACAACAGCTTAACCAGAACAGAGCTCCACCTCCTAGAAATCAACCTCCGTACCAAACCCACTACAATCCTCGACCCCCACAAATTAACTTTCGTGCCCGAGAGCCACCGAGGAAAAACTTCACACCCATCGGCAAATCTTATTCAAGCAAAATTGGTCCAGATGGGTCTACTCCAGCCTGTTCCCCCGAACAGGCAAAATCTAGAATCACCTTCCTATCAAAGGGGTACCCGCTGTGCATACCACTCTGGGGCCGAGGGACATGACACAGAAAACTGCTGGACACTAAAAAGGGTAGTGGAGGATTTGATCGAACAAAAGAGAATAGTACTAAGGGATGAGGATGCTCCCAGTGTAACTAACAATCCACTGCCGGCTCACAATAACGGGCCAGTTATTGGGATGATTTGTGAAGATAAGGAATTCAACCCAGATCTGAAGGCTATCATTGCCATAGCCGACAAAGAAATAAAGTCAAAAGCTATCCCAAAAAAGGATAGCACAGAGAAGAAAGGCCAAAATGCTCCTCTAAAGGTGGAGGAGAAGTTAGAAGTTGAAAGCAGGTCATCCAAAAATGTCGTTCCCTACATTCCTCGGGGGCAAAAGAGAGAGCAGAAACCGTTAATCCCTCCTAAGAGATTTGAGATAAATAAACAAAAAACTCAAATGTATGTGCCAAAGGGAGCCTACGTGGTTCGGGGACCAGTATGCCCACTTAGGCTGAACGAGCCTGTGGTCATCGGTCGCGCGCCACAAAGGCCCATGACAGATCCTACTGCCGTACCATGGAATTATAACAAGACAATGGTCACATACAAGGGCAAAGAAATCTTAGGAGAAAATCAGGAAGACAAGCTGGTCGAAAGATATCTTAATGTAAGGGAAGTAAACAGCGCTACCAAGAAACGCTTCCCGTCTAAGAAACCAGTGAGTCCCGAGGAGGCAGAAGCATTCCTTCAAAAGATGAAAACGGCGGATTACGAAATAATTGATCAACTCCGGCAATCCCCCGATCAGGTTTCACTTTTGCCACTATTGATGAGCTCAGATGAGCATCAGAAGGTTTTGCTCAAAACCCTCAATGAAGCCTATGTCCTCACTGGAACTACAATAGAACAACTGGAAAGAATGGCTGAAAGGTTTTTTATAACCCACCAAGTTTCTTTTGGGAAAAATGATTTACCTTCGGAGGGAGCTACTCACAACAAAGCCCTTCATCTAACAGTCAAATGTGAAGGGTACTATGTGAAGAGAGTTATGATAGACGGAGGCTCCGAGGTAGATATTTGCCCACTTTCAACCTTACAACGAATGGAAATATGCACAAAAAAGATCAGGCATAATGATGTATGTGTGCGGGCTTTCGACGGGTTAAAGAGGGATACCATTGGAGAGATTGACTTGACTTTGACTATCGGACCAGTTGATTTTGAAGTGACCTTCCAAGTCCTAGACATGGACACATCCTACAATTTTCTTTTGGGACGTCCATGGATTCATACAGCGGGGGCAATACCTTCCACTCTCCATCAAATGGTCAAGTTCGAACACGAAAACCAGGAAATCGTGGTCCACGGGGAAGATGAACAGAATTTATCGAGATCCTTCGGTCCCGTGTCTTGAGGCAAAAGAGGGAAGTGAACATATAATTTACCAATCTTTTGAAGTTGTGGTAGCAGATCAATATGAGGAAGGAAGCCCTTGCCCCCAGCCTTTTCTGTCAAATGCATCAATGATGGTAGCCAAAGTAATGATCAGACACGGCTACCAACCTGGGAAAGGGCTCGGGCAATCATTACAGGGAACAGCTGAACCCATCACCTCGACTGCTAGTGAGGGATTCTTCGGGCTAGGTTTCCGGCCCACACCGGCTGACTTTAAATGGGCAAAGAAGCAGAAGAATGATGGTTGGGTTTTGACTAAGCCAATCCTGCCCTTGTACAAAAATTTCGTCAAGCCTAAATACAGTGACGGGGAGGAAGAACAAACCTTCACAGCGGAAGAAATTGAGGAAATCTGTGGGGCTATGAAGCAAATGTTGTATGAAACCCACATGGTTCAAGAGGGGGAAGGCTCAAGCACCGCTGAGGTGCTGTACATGGGACCTAATGCCAAATTACAAAACTGGGAGGCTACGCCCTTCCCAACCAGGCGGGAGTCCCGGTAGATTTGTCTTGTCATTTTTTCTTGCATCACGAGTTATCCCAGGGTGTAACTCGAATATTTTCTTTTAGTTTCTTGTCTTTTAAAATTCCAAATGTAAACCCTGTTATGTTTAAAAATTCAATGAAATGAAAATCCATATTTCGTCAATCATCTCCTTCTGATTATGTTATTTTATTTTTCTTCTTTTCAATTCTAATAATGCGGCTTTAACTAACATGACATGCTTGCGGACTTCATGCCCAGATCCAAACACGCTATCTAATTGTGATGTAATGAATCAAGAACTGGAATATAATGAAGAAGAGGCTTTTAGTGAAATTAACCGAGAATTGGAACAATTCGAGAATAAGCCTAAGCCAAATCTAAATGACACCGAGCCGGTTAATTTGGGCAGTTCTGAAGAAGTCCGAGAAACTAAGATAAGCATTCACACAGATGAAAAAACCCGAGATGCACTAATTCAGCTCCTGTTCGAATTCAAAGATGTGTTGCTTGGTCATATGATGACATGCCAGGGCTTAGTGTTGACATGGTGGTTCATAAATTGCCGACATACCCTAATTGTCCCCCTGTTCAGCAAAAGTAGAGAAAGTTCAAAACTGATATCAGTGATAAGATCAAAGAAGAGATCACAAAACAGTTGAAAGCATGAGTAATCCGGGTAGTTCAGTATACCACGTGGCTAGCCAATATAGTCCCAGTACCAAAGAAAGACGGAAAAACCCGAGTGTGTGTGGACTACAGAGACTTGAACAAAGCAAGTCCCAAGGACAACTTCCCTCTGCCAAACATCCATATTCTGGTTGACAATTGTGCCAAACATGAAATACAGTCCTTTGTGGATTGTTACGCGGGATATCATCAGCTGTTGATGGACCCAGAAGACGCTGAAAAGACAACATTCACCACACCTTGGGGCACATATTGTTATAGGGTCATGCCATTCGGACTGAAAAACGCCGGAGCAACATACATGAGAGCTATGACTGCCATTTTCCACGACATGATGCATCAGAAGATAGAAGTGTATGTGGATGATGTGATTATCAAGTCCAAAACTAAGGACGATCATCTCCGAGATCTGAGGAAATTCTTTGAGAGGCTGCGAAAATACGATTTGAAGCTGAATCCAGCCAAATGTGCGTTTGGAGTCCTATCTGGAAAGCTCCTGGGTTTCATTGTCAGTCGGAGCGGCATTGAGCTAGATCCAACCAAGATAAAGTCTATTCGGGATCTACCACCTCCCAAAACTAAGAAAGATGTCATGAGTCTTCTGGGGAGATTGAACTATATCAGCCGGTTCATTGCTCAACTGACTTCTACATGTGAGCCCATATTCCGGTTGTTAAAGAAAGATGCAGCCATCAAATGGACAGATGAATGCCAAGAAGCTTTTGACAAAATCAAAGCATACCTGTCGAATCCACCAGTATTAGTCCCGCCCGAACTGGGGAGACCTCTGTTCTTGTATCTGACAGTCCTGGAAAACTCTTTCGGGTGTGTCCTGGGGCAACACGTTGTGACTGGAAAACTCTTTCTTGTATGTCACTCACATGGCAATGAAAGCCCAGGCGTTAGCAGACCATCTGGCTGAGAATCCTGTTGATGATGAATATCAACCTTTGAATACTTACTTCCCGGACGAGGAAGTAAATTCAATTGAGGTAATATCCGAGGATACCAGTATGTGGAAGATGTTCTTCGATGGAGCAGTGATTGCAAAAGGTGCTGGGATTGGGTAATTCTGATCTCGCCTGATGGTCAACATTATCTGGCTACGGCCAGGCTTCGCCTGATGGGCAAGCTGAATATGAAGCTTGTATTATGGGTATGAATATGGCAATCGCCCAGGACGTTGAACATTTGTTAGTCATGGGAGACTCGAATTTGATTATCGGACAAGCCCAAGGAGAATGGGAAACCCGAGACATCAAGCTTATTCCATATAAACAGCACGTGGAAGACCTGAGCAGACGATTCAAATCAATAGAGTTCAGGTACATCCCATGTTGTCACAATGAATTAGCTGATGCATTGGCTACTTTGGCTTCGATGTTACCATACCCAGGCAATGCCCTCATCGATCCTCTGGAGATCCAGATCCGTGAAAGGCATGGTTATTGTAACACAGTTGAAGCAGAAACAAGTGTTCAACCATGGTATCACGACATTAAAAGGTTTCTGAAAACCAAAGAATACCCAGATCAAGCCAGTGGAGACCAAAAGAGAACTATCAAACGACAGGAAAGCGGTTTCTTTTTAAGTGGTGATATCCTGTACAAAAACCCCAGACCTCAATCTGTTAAGATGCGTCGATGCCGAGGAGGCTAGAAAAATCATGCAAGAAGTGCATGCAGGAGTTTGTGGACCCCACATGAACGGTTATGCCTTGGCCAAGAAAATCCTCCGAGCAGGATATTATTGGATGACCATGGAAAAAGATTGTTTCAGCTTTTTGTGAAAATGCCATCAGTGCCAGGTGCACGGTGATTCAATTCATGCACCTCCCACGGAATTACATCCCATGTCGTCATCTTGGCCATTTGTTGCCTGGGGTATGGATGTCACTGGGCCGATCGAGCCAAAAGCCTCAAATGGACACAGATTCATATTGGTGGCCATCGATTACTTCACAAAATGGGTTGAAGCAATCACCCTCAAATCTGTGACCAAGAAAGCGGTGGTGGATTTCGTACATTCCAATCTCATATGCCGTTTCGGCATCCCCGCAACCATCATCACAGATAATGCTGCAAATCTGAATAGTCGTTTGATGAGTGAAATATGCAAACAATTCAAAATAACGCATAGAAACTCTACTCCCTATCGGCCAAAAGCCAATGGTGCCGTGGAAGCAGCAAACAAAAATATCAAGAAGATTCTGAGGAAGATGATTCAAAGTTCCAGGCAATGGCATGAAAAGTTGCCATTTGTGCTGCTGGGTTACCGCACCACTGTGCGTACATCAATTGGAGCAACTCCATATCTCTTGGTTTACGGCACTGAAGCCGTGATACCAGCGGAAGTAGAACAGCTAACCCTGATCGATGAAAAGCGGATGGCCGCAGTCTGCGACGGGCAATTATATCAGCAGAGAATGGCTCGTGCTTATAACAAGAAAGTACGGCCCAGAAAGTTTGAAGTGGGGCAACTTGTTTTAAGACGAATCCTTCCCTATCATCAAGAAGCGAAAGGAAAGTTCACTCCTAATTGGAAAGGCCCATATATCATCAGAAAGATATTGCCGAGAGGAGCACTGTACTTGGGAGATATTGAAGGAAATGATCCTGAAACAGCAGTGAATGCAGATGCAGTCAAAAGGTATTACGTGTAACCTTTCTGATTGAGATGACGAAGGCTTTCATTCTTGCTACCCCAAACACTCCAATCCTTTGCTAACCCTTTGAGCCGGTTATCCTTCTTTGATTACCCTCTTTGGAACTCGAAAGCATCACTGCAAAGTTTAGTTGAAAAAAAAAAGGAAAAGAAAAGAAAAGAAAAAGAAAAAGGAAAAGAAAGAAAAAAAAAAGAGAAAAAAATAGAAAGAAAAAAAGAAAAGAAAACAAAAGAAAACAAAACAAAACAAAACAAAACCAACGTAGCCTGAACTACGTCTGACTTGATTCCGAAAGGATACGTAGGCAGCCTCTCCCTGAGGTTCAGTCACACCAAAATAAAAATCCAAATTTCCCCAAAAAGTGAAACTGGGGCAGATGTTATAACAATTCGGCGGTGTTCGCCTGAAATGTTCCAAAATTGTAATTCGATCAAAACTCTCTTTTACCAAGTCCTGTTCAAGTCCTTCGGATCAATCGGTGAAAGGTTTCTAAGTCAGAGAAATGCATTCAAAATGAGAGAAATAAAATGAGAAAGTCTTATTGGTGAAAACGCACACGGGTACTATAAGGCGACGTGAGCAGAGAAATTGAAAATGAGAGAGTCTTTTCAGTGAAAACTCGCAAAGAGCACTGCAAGGCGACAGTGAAAAGATAAATGAGAGAGGTCAATTGGCGAAAACCCGCAAAGGGCGCCATTGATCGAAAAGCAAGAATCCTCGCCACTATTGGTACTGAAAGGGTCCTGGCAAGGTTTCTCGATTTCAGAATGCAGATTGTGATGGGTTCATGAGAAAGTTGGATAGCTGCGTAGATCGGGCATCCAGTCCAAGAAGCATGTCATGCCTATGCGAAGTCTGCATACACCCCAGATAGGTCCTTCTCTCTTCCCCGAAAGGGACGCTTTTCTAAAGTCATTCTCTCGCCTTTTGTTTATTTTTCTTTGAATCCCTTTCGATCCAATTCTACATCCTAAACTAATACAAAGAAAAAGTGTCAAGACTGGTTTTACAGGGTCCCGCTTAATAACAGCCAGATCCAAAAGAAGTATCAGCCTCAGCAAGTGCATCAAGTCAACCCCGACTAGCCAGGATGGCTGATGCTCTGAAACACAAAGTTGTGAAAAATGAAAAGCAATCCAAAAGCAGAAATCCTAGAGGCAAGAATAGTGAAAAGACAAAGTCCCATATGGGAAAGCAGTCACAATAAAGTTACGAAAATTGAGTCCCTCGGTTCAAGAAAGAAATCAACTTTCAGAAAACCAAGCAAGAAGTGAAAATTCTCGTCAAAGTTGGGTCGGGATCCAGTGATCAAAATCATCAAGGCCACAAAACCAATCACCTTTTTAAACTAACAATTGTTCTTTGTTTGAGAACAGGAAATTGGTGCAATTCAGAGCAACATCGCAAGAAGCAGATGTAACCAGAAGGAAACTGCACAAAGGCTAAAAACAGCTTTGCAGCAATAATCATAGGGAAGTCTCTTCTAAACTCTTTCCTGCATTATTTTAGATTTCTTTGGCATAACCCAAAGATTATTTATTTTTGTCATCCCTACCATAACCCGTGGACCTCTTTGGCATAACCCAAAGACCTTTCCTTTCATCCCCGGCATAACCCGTGGATCTCTTTGGCATAACCCAAAGATTTTTGTTTTCTTTTCTCCCCAGCATAAACCGCGGATTCCCCGGCATAACCCATGGATCCCTTTGGCATAACCCAAAGGTCTTAACCTTCATCCCCGGCATAACCCGTGGATCCCTCTGGCATAACCCAAAGGTTTTAACCTCATCCCTGGTATAACCCGTGGATTCCCCGGCATAACCCGTGGATCCCCGGCATAACCCGTTGGACCTCTTTGGCATAACACAAAGACTTTTCCTTTCATCCCCGGCATAACCCGCGGATATCTTTGGCATAACCCAAAGACTTTGTTTTCTTTGATCCCCGGCATAACCTGTGGATCCCCGGCATAACCCGTGGACCTCTTTGGCATAACCCAAAGATCTTTGTTTCCCTTTTTTCCAGCATAACCCGTAGACTCCCCGGCATAACCCGAGGACCTCTTTGGCATAACCCAAAGACCTTTATTTTCTGTTATCCTCGGCATAACCAGTGGACTCATTGGCATAACCCAATGACCTTTTTCTTTTACCCTGGCATAACCCAGGAATTCTTTTTCTTTTCCCCAGTAGAATCGACTGATAATACCTTCGGCATAACCCGAGGACTTTCCTTTTCCATCATAACTCGGTCGGCTTCCCAGCATAACCTGGCATTCCTTCCTTTATTTCACTGTTTTCAGTAGAGAAATAGTTTAGCTTTAGTTACAAATAACTCACAAAATTTCAGGATAATTTTGCTCGCTTGATTTGGTTTGGTGTCTGAGCAGGTTTTCCCTCGAGGCACAGGGTCCGAAATGACCCAGAGAATGAATCTCAATCCAGAAAAAAGAAAAGAAAAGAACGAAAGGAAGTAAATTCAACTGCTGCAATGAACAAGGACGCGACATATTCAAAATTTGACGGAAGTCATAAGATTCGCATGTCCCGCCTTAATCCGAAAGTTGAAAAAGAACCAGCACCTACAGCTGGCGAACATCAAGATTCAGATCAGAACTTGCCCCGAAAACCAGCTAAGACTCAAGATCAAGCTTCAAGAAATCTGTAAATAGGAATCTTGTAATTCATAGTTTGATAGACGTAGCTATTCTAGCCTTTATTTTTCCATTTTGATGTAATAAGGAACGCAGCAAGCCTTAACAGCAGCAGCAACGAAAATCACAACTTCCTGGTAGTCCCAGCTACCACAATTTCCAGAACTACACTGACCTGATTCCTTCATAGCCAAGGATATATAGGCAACCCTTGAAGCAAGGTGCGGTCAAAATCTTTTCAAAAGTGCTTCTCACAGAGTTTAAGATAGGCAAACATCCCGCATAATTGCTCATTTTATCTTTGCGCGAAAACCCTTCGTGTCTCCGAGCAAAGAGGGGCAGCTGTGAGCACGTGATTTTTGCCGTAACTAAAATACTCTTATAAATCAAATAAAAATAGTTTCTTAATTAATTGTTAGCCATTTTAGGAATTATTAGACTTTTCTAATTACTCATATTTAATTATCAATTAATTAATTCATGAAAATACCCAAAATATCATGAATTGCATTTAGAATTTACTTTTGCATTTTAGGACTGAATTGATAATTAGTTGTTTTTACAAAATTTGAAAAATCATAAAAAAATTGGTTCATTTTACATTTTTCTTTAGTTTTAATCTTTAATCCTTAGATTCAAGGGTTATTTTAATTGTTATAAATAGATAATTTAGATCAATTTTGCATTTAGATAAATTAAGATTTTAATTATTAAGTAGTCTAGTCATAAAAAATTAAAAGGGA
>MCJB01049990.1:0-36913 GCA_002018475.1 Nicotiana obtusifolia
ACTATATTATATATATATAAGTATAAAAAGGATATATATACACCGGGCCGAGCAATAGCCGGACGGGTAGTTATAAACACCGAGCCATGATGAATTCGGCCGGGCAGTGATAGCTAAAGACATATATCAACACCGAGCCATGATAAATTCGGCCGGGCAGTGATGACGTATGAACACCGATTAGTCGGGAAGGTAATAATAATGATATTAGTAATAAAGCCCGCAGAGGCATATTCATTGATTATAGTCCTATATGGACGTATGCATTGTGACTGTTCAAAGTAATGATTATGTGATGTGTGTGTTGCACTAACTTACTTAAAAGTGAGAGGCCCGCAGTGGCGTAGTAGTAAGCTAAAGTGATGAATACGTAATGCACCCGATGAAGTGAATATGTATGAAACCGACTGGCTTGAAGAATGAATTATGTTTTAAATCTCTGAAATGATGGAAATAAGTTTTATAATGAATATGTAAGGTAATGCTGCCCTCAGAGGTAAATTCCATTGTTATGAGCTGTATGCTTCTATTATGTTGCTTATGTTACTGTTTTCAGTTGTATTCCTGTCTTACATACTCAGCACAGTTTTCGTACTGACGTCCTTTGTTTGTGGACGCTGCATATCGTGCTGCAGGTCCAAATAGATTGACAGACGGAGTTCCTCCACCACAGTAGGCAATCAGTTCAGCAGACATAGCAAGGTTCATCTTTCGGACTTGCTATACTTGGGTATGCTTTTGTATAATTATTTTTGGGCATGTCGGGGTCCTGTTGCGACTAAGTGTTTTGTATAAATTCCATAGAGGCTCATTAGACAAGGTGTCAGTGTATGTGTAAACAGGAGTTGGGCTATGTGTAATTATGTCACCTTGTTGGCCTCTTATGTACTCCGCTGCATGGTTTTGTATATAGCCCAGTGGGTTACGTTGTGAATGTATGTATGTTTATGTTATGATATATCGTTGTGACAGGTAATGTCATTATAGTTGACAGGTATAATGTCGTTATTGCCGTGTTGGCAAGTATGTGCACCTTATGAATAATAAGGGTAGTCATGTACAGGGTTCGCCGGTACTCTGCAAGCAGGGTTCGGTGCCCGGTCGCGGGCCCCCTAGGTTGGGTCGCGACAGATGTGCGAGCCCGAGGTTGACTTTTGGTTGACTTTGAGTATTTGATTAAAGGTTCGACCTTTATTGTTTGGCATAATTTGATACTTTTGAGTTGCTTTTGGCTAATTTTATGCCGTTCAGAGGTCAACTCGTGCGGGATGGCACTTCTAGATTATCGATTTTGCTTGTTTGAGATAAGTATCTAACGTAAACTTGGTTGAGGCACAAGTTTCCTAAGTTATTGGTAATAGTTATGTGCTTATGGTTGGCACACATGTGTGGGGTTAAGCTCGTGTGTGCGCACCAGAGTACTATTCATGCTCAGGGTACTGCTTAGGCTATGATTTGTTGCTAAGATTCATGATGTAATTGCCTGATTTGAGCCTGTGAACACGTCGGGCGGATTGTGATATTCATCCCGTGACCACGCTGGGCGGATTATGATAGCACGTGAGTTGTCCATGCATCATGTGTATATGAATCCATCCCCCTAGGGTCACCCTATCATGTTTCTTATTGATGGTGTACCCCCAGATTATGAGAAACCGACGGGTTTCTAGTTGATGTGGGCTTTGGGTAAGCTGATCAATGGTTTGGTTCGATTATTGAAATTTTGATGTAGGCCTTACAGCCGTAATGAGATTTTTATTTGGATCGGGTTGCACGCTGCAACGGATTGTTTGATTTTGTTATTGCATTTCATCTTTTCTTGCAATTCCCTTGGTTGATTACCTGATTTATTTGCATATCTTCTTTATATGCTGGATTGTTGATCGAGCATAGTTCATTATGTTATTGTGTCTACCAAGGTGGTTTCATCTGTGACTCACGAATTGATCATATTATTGTTCTGGACTTGTTAGATTTATGAACTGTACATGTGATTAACGAGTATCATTTATAATTCTTGCCACTACTACCTTGCCGCGGTTAGTTATGATACTTGTTATGCATGGGGTCAGTTATACTTATACTACACTTCTGCACCTTGCGTGCAGATCTTTGAGCTGAGATGCTGTGGATGACAGAAGCTGACACTAAAGATGTACCTGTTTCTCGGATATAGCTACCACTTGTCCTTGGTAGTTTTATATTCGAATTCTGTTTATGTATATTTAAAACAAATATTGTATTTATTTTCATACCAGCTTTGTAAATCTAAGTCTTAGTGGCTCATGACTTGTACTACCAATCCTTGGGTTATTCTATGCAAATCAGTTGTTTCACTTATTGATTTCTTATTACTTTCATTAGAATTGTGTTAATTGTTATTTGGCTTACCTAGCAGTTTGGGTTAGGTGCCATCACGACAAGGTGAATTTTGGGACGTGACAAGTTGGCATAAGATCTATAGGTTTATAGGTTCTACGAGTCATATGAAAGTGTCTAGTAGAGTCTTGTGGATCAGTATGATAATGTCTATCTATCTATGAGAGGCTACAGGGTATCTAGGAAACTTTCCATCTTTCTTTCCTTATTTTGCGACTTTGTTTCAAATTGAAGATTATACCTTTGATTTCCTTTCATTTACTCGTATGTGATGTTGATCACTCGGTATCAGCTGTGCATCGATAGCTTGTGATGTCATTCATGAGGTGCGAGATTTGTTCTCTATGTTGTGAAAATAGGCCAGTCTAGAGGACTTGAGACCGGATTCCTACCGTAGCCTTGCATAAAAAATAGGGCAGCCTAAGTATGTGAAAGGAAAATCTTGCTTACCAATCCCAGTTATTCTTTGCACCTTTGTAAGCACCTCTATGCTTGTTGAGTGATACATATACACAACTGACTTTGCTTTATTGATCAGTTGCCTCTACGCAATCTCATAAGCATTCAACACCTCCATGATGAGTTGTAAGGAAGTGGCATCTGACGAAGAAAAGATTATTGTATTATCTACATACGCCAAATGATTGATTTTTGGACTCCATTTTGACAAACCAAATCCACAAAAATGTAGATTTAGATGCAATGAGTTCAAGCCTCTAGATAAGGCTTTTGCTACCAATATGAAAAGTGTAGGTGATGATGGATCTCCTTGTTTCACCCCTCTTGTGCATTAAAAAAATTCATAAGTCTGTCCTTTAAGAAGAACAAAGTACCAATTGTTAGAGATAATCCCATACACCAACCCAATAAACCTCTCATGAAACCCCATTTTCCTCAGAACCTTTTTCAAGAAAAGCCATCAAATCCTATCATAAGCTTTAGTCAAGTCTAACTTGATCACAACATTAGGACCTACTCTTGTCCTTAGTCTTATGTCAGTGACAATCTCCTGCGTTAACAACACATTTTCTACAATACTCCTCCCCTTCACAAATCTCGCTTGTTCATCGGAGATTAAATTAGGAAGTAGATCCACCAACCTTTCATGTATTACTCTCGATAACACCTTATTGATGAAATTGCTTAGGCTTATTGGCCTCATATTACTAAATTTGTTGACCTCTTTCTTTTTGGCAAAAGTACTACATTTGTATGACTAATAAATCTAGGTAACTCTTGACCATTAAAGAAGGCTTTCACTATTTCAACTACATCATCTCCAACAATTTCCCTGCAAGATTGAAAGAAACAACCATTAAAACCACCCGAGCCTCCCACTCTCCCCATTCAGCCCAAAAATTGCCCGTTTAACTTCTTCTTTTGTTGGTTGATTGACCAGATGCAGGTTCTGTCCTTCCTCCACCATACTTGGTACATGATCGAGGATACCAAAAGCAGTAGGAGGTGAATCTTCTTCTAATTGAGCTTGGAAATAATTAACAGTTTCTTCTGCCATAACCTCTCTATTTCAATCCAATGCCCCATATTGTTTTGTATTCTCTTCACCTGTAGTTTCTTCCTTCTACCATTGACTTGAGCATGAAAAAATTATGTATTTCTGTCCCCATCTTCAAACCAGTTCATCCCTGCCTTTTGTTTCCAAAATTTTACCTCTAAATGCAAATATCAAAAACTCAACTTGAACTTTTAATAATCTTTCCTTGTTGTGTTGTCTGGGCTAAAACTCCAATTGTGTTTCATGGACAGTAACTAGTTCCTCAAGGCTGGCCACCTTTTGAAATATGTTTCCAAACATTTCCTTACTCCATGTAGATGATGCCTTCTTCAACTTCTTCAGTTTGTAATTAAATAATACAAAATGATTTCCAACAAAATCCGCACTCCAATTTTCCTTTACTACATCCTGGAAGGAATCATGTTTCAACCAAAACTTCAAGAATTTGCACGACTTCTTTATAGGAGGAGCATTGAGGCCGTACGATAATAACATAGGGCAGTGATCTAATCCAATTTTAGGTAGGTGTGATACTTCCAAACCAGGCATCATTTGTTGCAATTCAAAATTACCCAAACATCTATCCAATGGCTTGAAGATACAAGCATCATTTGATCTTCCATTCCACCACGTAATTATGTTGCCTTTAAAGCCTAAATCCACCAAGTTGCAAGTGTTTATGCAATGTCGAAAATCTCCGCCTCATTCAACAACACTGGCCAGCCTCCAAACTTCTCCTCCTCATCGACTATGACGTTAAAATCACCACCAACTAACCATGGTACACCCATTTCAGAAGCTAGAGCACACATGGCGTCCCATAATTCAATTCTCTCTATGGCATCATATTTGGCATAGATAAGAGTAGCTATCATCTCCTTCTGTGATTCAAGATTGATTAATCTTAGTGTTAACTGCTTCTCCATGTCCATTAACACATCAAAAGCATAAGCTTCATCTACAAATGCCCACACTTTATTAGAAACATTAACAAAAGCATGTTGCAAACCTAACTGCCTTTTATAGCTATACAGCTTATTGGCTTTTTCCATCGGCTCCAGTAATCCAATGAGATAAAAATCATATTGTCTATGCATTGTAACAAGCCTTTCAAAGGCTTTCTTTATATTAACTGATCTAATATTCCATATAATAGCATTCATAACTAATTTATGGAATTAGATACAGTCCTTCTTGTTTGAACCCCAACACCTTGCACATTGGGTCCTTCTTTTTGTTGCTTCTTTCTCCCTTTGCCCATAGATTTTATCTTCTCAATTTATCTAGGAGAAATATCACCATGTCTAGCTGCATTCATAAAGTTTTGGATTTTAGATTCTTCATCAAGATCCTTGCCACCCATTTCCTCATTATCATCTGGAATGTCATTCCTATTTTGATTTACCAACTAGTTCTTGCCTCATTTAGGTAAAGTGATTTTGTTAGCACTTCCTGTTGCCGGTGCTTCCACAATCTATTGCCTTTATTTCACCTTGGTTTGCTCAACAATCTTCAACGGAGGGTTAGGTTTTATTGTAGACTAACTAGGGTTAGGATTAGGGTTATGGCTAGGTCTAGGTGTTGTTAGATTCTTCTTTGCCTTCACGTTTGAGACAGCTTCTATCTCAGTTGGAGTTATTATCACTCCAGTCTCCAATACTATTTCTGGCCTCTCGTCTTCTTTAGATTGTCCTCTACTCAGCTGATCATCTTGCTCTTCATCACTACAAGCTTTGGCCTCTTCATCAGGATCCGCAGATTGTGTATCATCATGTTCATAACTATCTTCTTCATCGAAAAAAAATTCACCTTCTTCCTTAGAACCTTCTTTTACTTGGTCGCTCCAAAGTTTGCCCAATTTAACATTCCCAGTATCAACAATTTGTGATGGTTTTCATGGCAGGATTGATTTGGTGTGACATAAGCTAATTCCCTTCCCTTTTGCTCCTTGTTAATATTTTCTGCATGAACTTCATCGCCTTGTGTAGCCCCAATCCCTTCAGAATTGGGAGTAATTACATGAGCAGCTGGGTTGACTTCACCTATATCTAATTTACCGATAAATGTTATTTGCACCCATTGTGATGTAGACTCTTTGTTTATAGGCTCCTCAATCCTTTTCTATTAGGACTCAAATTTTTAGCACCCTTCGCCGATTCTATCCCAGCTGAATTAGGAGTAAAAACTGCTGCTGATGGATTTAATTTCCCAAGTACAGTAACACTAGGTTTAAGTTGTTGTTGAGTTGTATTCTCTTCAATCAAAGCCAGTTGCTGATCATCATCTTTCTCCCCTTCTTACACTTCTAAAACTGCATATTTATTACCAACTTGAACCTGTTGCCCTACATCTTGATCAACTGGGACGACTTTTTTTCCAGTTTTTCCTTGAGTTTTATCTTGATTTGCAACATTCTTCACATGTTTTTCTTTAATTTCCTTCCATTGTTCCTTTGGGTAACCAACTACTTTACCACTAGTTAGGATCATTAAAGGACCCTTCTCTTTTGCCTTTTTTTCTCTAATGTCTCCTCCAGCTTGTTTTTCCTTACCATTACGACCCGTCAATTCAGGATGTAGCCTCCAACAATCAATCTCGTCATGCCATTGCAGCTTGCACTCTTTGCAATACTTAGGTAGCAAATCATACTGGATTTTAACCCATTCAGTCCTCACCTCCCCATTAGTCTCATTCTCTATATCCATGATCACTTTCTTGGGCAATCAGCGAGCAGGTCTACAAGGACTTTAACTCTTGCGCAACTAGGTCGTGTTTTATTGATAGTAGCCATATCAAGGTGCAATGGCTTCCCTACTGCTGAAGCTAACAAAAAGAAAACTTCCTTGACAAAGTAAGTAGATAATAATCTTGGAAAAGAAATCCAAGCCATAGCCTTTGGGGTTTCTTCTCCTACCTTGAATTTTGCATCATAAATAAGCGGCCTCATTTGGTACTCATAGCCATCCTTCGATTTAACATAGTAAGTAATTTGCGACGTAAGATTAATAAAATCTTCCCATAATGTCAACCTAATTAGCACATGTCAAAATCTAAGGAAACCAACATTACATTCACCTTTGATTCCACATTGAACTGGGATGATTCTACGTAGCTCCTGAAGTTCAGGCCATCCATAGGAAAATTTACCACTGCATATTGCAAGTCTTTAATTACATTCATACGATCAACTTCTACCTTTGTAAACTCGACGAGGGGTTCTTCATACACGTCTCATAGGAATAGGATCAACATAAACTTTTGGACTAGGGTTTGTATGCATGGGACTGTTTAGCGCGATTGGTTTATGGATTTTTGAGAAATCTAATGGCTGTGGATTTTTCGTTGTAGTATTAGGGTTCCTGGGGGCGTAGGGAAGGCTGACTAGCCGTGGCAGAGGGCTGGCTGCCGGCCATATTGGCCATTACTGTTGTCGAAGTTTTTCCTAGTGTTGCCCTAATTTGCAGGAGAGAGAATAAAGTACTTTGAGCTTAGTTACTTGTAATTTTGTGTATTTGACCCCCGTTTAACCATTTAATACTTCCCATTGCTTAGTTTTTATTTTGTGACTTGTGGGTATGGTTCTAGGAAGGTTTTGGAGTAAATTGAAACACTTAGTTCCATCGTTGGAAGCTTAAGTTATAAGAGTTGATCAAGGTATGAATCTTGTGTTAAGGACCTCAGATTCATGTTTTGATGGTCCTACTAGGTTTGTATGGTGATTTTGGACTTAGGTGTATGCCCGGATTTAAATTTGGAGGTTCTTAGGGCGATTTAGCTCTTTTTGTCGAAAGTTGGCAATTTGAAGGCTTAGAAATTTCATAAGCTTGATCATGGGTCGTCTTTGAGACAATCGGATTCTAATTGTTGTTCGGGTACTTGAAATATGTCCATTTTGTTATTTGGGAGTTGTGTGCAAAGTTTGGTCTCATCCCGAGTTAGTTTGGTAGGAATTGGACGCTTGGTTGTGAATATTGAAGTACTTGAGTTTTAAGGCTTGCATGATGCATTTTAGTGTTTAATTCATGGTTTTGAATGTTATTTTGAGGTTTTTAGGTTTATGTACTTGTGTGTATGTTTTGTGTGGAGCTTGAGGAGCTCGGGTGAGTTTTGAATTGATTTCAGAGTAGTTTGGTGAAACTTCAATTTCGCTGGTGCTGTAGATCTCGCATTTGCGATCTGCTCACATTTGTGAAGGTCCACAATTGCGGATTCTTATTGGATTTGCAACTTTTGGCTGCTATGAGGGATCTCGCATTTGCAAGAGATTTTTTCGCATTTGCAACATTGCTATCAGGTTGGAGCATCACATTTGCGGAGTATTTTGGTCGCATTTACGACATAGCAGGCTGGCACTTCACATTTGCAAAGTTCGCTGTCGCATTTGCTAAATTTTTTGGGGTAGTCTTGGTTAGAAATTCCGAGTCTCTCGTCACAAATGCGATATCAGCAGCTAGTTATTAGTTGTGCATTTTGGGACTTAGACCCATTTTCTCATATTTTGAGCGTTAGACTTGGAGAGAAGCAACTTTTGAAGTGGGTTTTCACAAAAGGCAATCAGCTAAGTGATTTTACTTGATTTTGATATTATATCTTGATTTTCCATGGAATTTTACACCTAAATCATGGAATTCAGAAGGGAAATTTGGGGGTTCTATGTTTTGCCAAAAATGAAAATTGGGGATTTGAGGGTTGATTTGGACTCGGTATTGGAATCTAATCACATATTTGGACTCATGGAGTTTCTACCCCTTTACTCGGGTTTTGACCGTGTGGGACTTTTATTGACTTTTTGAGAATTTGGTAAAGATTGGGACTTTATTATCTGGAATTGATTCCTTTAGTAGTGTTTCAAGTTATTGAGTTGTTTTTGGCTGGATTTCAGCCGGAGGGAGGTGATTTTTAGAAGAAAGGCTATTTTAGAAGGTTGATTAGTGCGTATAGAGGTAAGTATCTTGCCTAATCTTGTGCAAGGTTATAAACCTTAGATGACCTTAATTTTCTAATTGTAATGCATGTAAAGTAACGTATATGCGAGGTAACGAGCGTTTATGTAGGTGCTATATATGACAAATGACCGGATTAGACCCTAGGCTTCTTCTATGCCTTAATGTGATTGTGTGTTCTCTAAGATACATGTGAAAACCTTCTTATAGCTACGTGATCTTATCAGTTCATGCTAGAGATCATGTTTTAGGAATATTTTAGCTCCTAAATATCCAAGATAGGCATTTATGGAATTTTTGCTAAATTGATTTAGCGGTGGTCATATTTTTATCTAGAGCACACATTCGCACTTATATTTTCATGTCCCCTCGCTCCTTACCGATGAATTGTGATATTATGTCTCTTGATGATATGTTGTTATTTTGTGTTGTCATGATCATGACACATATGGACATATTGAGGCGGATATTGTTAAGGTAATGATGTGTGGTAATAAGGGTGGTATTCTTATTGATGACATGTGGGGTACAAGGGTGGCATTCTTGTTGATGAAATGTAGAGTATAAGGGGGGCATTCTTGTTGATGAAACATGGAGTATAAGGGTGACATCCATGTTGTGAATATGTGGAGTATATGGGTGGCAGTCTTGTTGTTGATATGTGGAGTATAAGAATGGCCTTCATATTGATGAAATGTGGAGTATGAGGGTGGCATTCCTGATTAGGAAAGTGAATTCTTTATGCTTATTATGCACTTTACATGATTTCACATTGCTTTTAACATGATACTCTATGCCTCTGTTATTGACTAATAATTCTTTTGTCAAACATGATTTACCCAGGATGAGTTGCTAACTCTTGTTTCATTGTGTTGATGGTACTACACTTGGTATATTCTTATTGCCAGTTATTTGAGAAATTGCATACATTCTCTGATTAGTGAGTGTCATATGACTTGAACCTCGTCACTAATTCACCGAGGCTAGTCTCGATACTTACTCAGTACATGTTTTTCCATACTCATACTATACTTCTATATATTTTTATGCAGACTCGGGTGTTGGAGGTAGCAGACTTCGAGAGTGAGTTCATTACTGATTAAGAGGATTCAAGGTAGAGTTGTATGACTATCGCAATCCCTTGAAGTCCCTCCCTTATTTGGATATTGTTGTTTTCAAATTCAGATAATATTGTATTTAGAGATTTCGGTATGTATTCATTTTAGACTTATGACTCTATATTACCTGGTTTTGGTAGTTGTATTGTGTATCGCCGTTTTGCCTTATGTTATCACTTATTCTGCTACTTATGATAATTACATCATATTATATCATTTTTTGTTGATTGAATATTGTTATTGCGTTTGACTTGCTTAGTCTTGGAGGTTAGGTTCCATTACGACCTTTGGTGGAATTTTGGATTGTGACAAGTATTCCGTTCTATCCTGGGAGGAAATAATCCTAAACCTCAGGTACTAGGAGGGAGCAAGTTCTTTAAGAAAACACAATAAATTTAGCGGGCTCAGATTAATTTTCTGCTTCTTCAACATTTCTGTTTTTTGTGTTTACGTTTCCAAAATTTATTTTTCGGATACAAAATACCAACAAGATTAAGGAACTTAAAAATTTATAATTTTTTATTCATCTTATATTCTGCTTGTGGGAGACCAAATCCTAGTGATTTGTACTCCTGTTTTGGAGACTAAAATCATCAGATTTTCTACTCCTTGGTTGAGAGTAAAGTTTTTGTGACTTTCTACTCATTTAAGAGATTAAAATCTTTGTGATTTTCTACTCGCTTTGTACTCGGTTTGAAGATATAAAAACTTTTCCATTTTGTTAAATTAGATTCGATCAAAGTTTATTCGATTCAAAGGTTTAAAAACTTCATCGTTTATTAATTTTTTCGTCACCAACAGATATGACAGAAATAGTAACCCCCGTGGTTGGCTCTACGAGCAATGTTTCCACCTCCAAACATTTTTTGCCAGCACTGGCTCTGGCAGAAAAGTCCAAAAAATTATAATGACCCGGCCGATCGTTTTGTATATTTGAGCCATGTTCCCCCTAATTTGATGCTTCCCATATGAGTGTTGTTATTTTGTGACTTGAGAGGTTGGTTAGTTGGGCTTTGTGAAGGTTTGAGAATAAAACTTTTTTTTGACTCGTATTTGAATGGGTAATCAGGATTTGTGAGTTTTGTCGGGTTCTAGAAAATGGGCCCAGGTTGACTTTTTGGTTGAGTTTGTATAATTAATTGAATATCGAGCCTTTATGCTCCGTAATTATTCCCTTTAGCATTATTTGACACCGTGGCATGTTATTTGACTAGATTCGAGCCATTCGGAGGTCGATTCGCGAACGAATGCATTCTTGGAGTATTGATTTTGTTTGTTTGAGGTAAGTATCTTGCCTAGCCTAGGTTTGAGGGATTAGTTGCTTGAATTGTTGATGATGGCTACGTGTTGAGGGTGACATACATTGCAGGGGATGAGCATGTATGTGTACACCGGGTTTTATCCATGTTAAGGCTAGTCGATAGACTGTGTTATGCCTTGTTTTGGATACTATGCTTCCCATTATCATGCTTCATATGTTTGTATGACTCCATGAACTTCATGAATCATTCTAGAGATCATATGTAGGTTGATTTCCTATCCTTAACTGTTATTTTATGACGTATCCGTCTAATCTGAGCTGTAGTAGCATATTTCGCACATGCATACAGTTTCACATGCAATTTTTCATCAGTCTATGAGTATGCTATTTGATATCCATTGTTCATATACTTATATCCTTGTATATGTTTTTTGTGTGATAGACTGGATTGGCATCACAAGAGTGGTCCGTGCGGGTCGAGTTATCATATCACGAGAGTGGTCTATGCGGTTGTTATTATAGCACATGAGTTGTGCGTGCAATGTGTGGACAAGGATATATCCCCCTAGGGTCGTCCTCTCATGTTTCTTTCTTGATGACGTACACGCTATATAAGGAAAACAGATCATTGTTTGGTTTTTGCGTATGTTCTTTAGATGCAAACACCTTGGGTGTATACACGATTTTATCGCATATATTCTCTATATGTTAGTTTTTGAATGTATACATGCCTCTTTATTCGTGTCTTCTCTATGTGCTGCTTTGACTGAAGGATGAAGGCATGGTACATATCTTCTCTATATGTTAACCTGTGCACATTGACTCGACGATATATTGTATCTTCTCTATATGTAAATTTTGATGATTCATTGGTGTTAGACGTATATCTTCTCTATATGTTGAGCTTTTAAACTGTTATAAGACTTGCACGTATATTCTCTATTGCACGTATTTGTTGTACTAGTATTGCATGCTTAGAGTTTCGTACCGCTATTGTGTACTTGCATTTATTAATTGAGTAGGTTGTTAAGTAAGTATCATTGGTAGTTCTAACCACTACCTCACTGAGGTTAGTCATGATACTTACTGAGTGCATAGGGTCAGTTGTACTCATACTACACTCTATACTTAATTGTGCATATTCAAAGTTAGATCTAGCAGAGCATTGTGAATTGAGTTGTTGTTGTACTGTTGAGACTGATGTAGAGCTGCTTCCCAATCACACTCTACGGCGTCTCTTCCTATCTCTCCTTATTACTGTTTTTAGACAGCTTTTTTGTATTTCAGACTTGTATTCGTATATAGAGCTCATGACTCAATGTTACAAATTTTGGGGATTTGGTGTAATTATTTGACATTATCTATGGCTAATTGTCTTTCAACTAATTGGTTATTGTTTTATGACTGGCTTGCCTAGCAAGTGGGCTAGGCACCATCACGACCGCTGGGGGTTTTGGGTCGTGACAAGTTGGTATTAGAGCTCTAGGTTGCTTACGTATCACAAGTCATGAACAAGTATAGTAGCGTCTTGCAGATCGGTACAGAGACGTTGGTACTTATCTTCGAGAGGATACAAGGCTGTTAGAAAAACTTCTCTTTCTTTCATTTTTTATCGTGCGGATTTATTTATCCCAAAGTTTGAATCTTTGCTCTTCTATTCTCTCATAGATGGTGAGGACACATTCTTTTGGTAGAGCTGAGCTGGCGCTAGTACCCCTAGCCAAGGCTGCGAGAGGATGGACCCATCTTCCGCACCTGCATGTACTATTGTCTTTATTTCAGACAATATTACATTTGGTCATTTTAGACTTGTATTCCTATTTTAGAGCTTTTGACTCTATATTTACTAGTTTTGGACGGTATTAGCAGCATTTTGTTTTACTGAGTTTTATACTTACGTTATTTCTATAAATTTTGTTATATTGGTTCTCTACTATTATGTCTGGATTGCCAAGCAAGTGAGTTAGGCGCCATAACGACAGTTGGGATTTTGGATCGTGATAAAGTGGTATTAGAGTCCTAGGTTCATAGGTATTACGAGTCATGAGAAAGTTTAGTAGAGCTTTGCTGATCGATATGGAGATGTTTGTACTTATTTTTGAGAGGCTACCGAATTAGGAAACATCACTTTCTTGTATTCATGTCATGCAAATTTGTTATTTCCGAAATTTTAACTTGACTCTTCTATTCTTTCATAGATAGTGAGGACACGTGTGACTAGATCAGATGGACATCCACCAATACCACCAGTTAGGACCGTGGGAAGCCGGGCCACGGTAGAGGCCGAGGTGTGGCTCGTACTATAGCTAGAGCAGCACATATGGAGCCACCAGTTGATCCACCTGAGGAGCAAGTACTAGATGTTGTTGAGCCGGTGAGACCAGCTGAAGAACCAGCATTGCCCATAGTTATTCTTGGCCTTCAGGAGGCCTTAGCCCAGATTTTGACTGTGTGCACGCACTAGGCTCAAGCGGTTTCGATTACAGCTGCACCAACTACTTCGGAGGCTAGGGGAGGTGCCCAAAATCTTGCCACTCTACTCTAGATCAGCTTGCTCAGGGTCACCATACACGGGTGTATTTCTAGCTCAGCCGGTTGTTGCTGCTGGGGCCGAGGTTGGTCCGCTTATAAGTGATGAGGAGCAGAAGAGGTTAGAGCGATTTTGGGAGGCTTAAGCCTCCAGAGTTCTGTGGAGTACAGTTAGAGGATGCTTAGGATTTTCTACATAGGTGTAAGCGGATTCTTCACACAGCGGGTATTTTGGACACAATGGGGTTGCATTTATTACTTTTCAGCTGAGAGGGGTAGCTTACAGACGGTGGAAGACTTTTGAGTTGAGCATGCCAGCCGATGCAGCACCACTTACATGGCATGAATCCTCAGTTCTCTTCTTAGAGAAGTTTGTTCCATCGACTCGTAGAGAGGAGTTGCATAGGCAGTTTGACCAACTATGCCATGAGGGTATGACAGTGACTCGGTGAGAGGCAGATTTGGCTCGTCATGCTTTATAGTTGGTTCCCACTGAGTGGGAGAAGATTAGAGGGTTCATTGATGGCCTCAACTTTGTTTTACTTTTTAGTATGGCTTGAGAGGTTTCAACCGATGCTATGTTTGACCAGGTGGTCGAGATTTCTAGATGCTTAAAGCTGGTTCGCAGTGAGGAGAGGGAGACCAAGAGGCCTCGTAGTTCAGGTGGTTTAAGTAGTGCCTTATCTGGGGCCCCATCCTAGTACAGAAAAGGTCGTTCTTCTAGACCCGTTTAGGCCGCTCGCCATGTTCCTCGTGGTTCTTCAATTAGCCACGGTTCCTACAGTGCACACCCAAATTAGTCACCATTCAGTGCATTACTGGCACAGAGTTATTACCATGCTCCATCTGCCCAGGTTTTCCATAGGCAGTTCTTCATGCTATCAGGGTCAGCAGCCTTACATGAGGGGTTGTTTAGAGTGCGGAGACGTGAGTTGTCTTAAGAGGGATTGCCCCAGACTATTAAGTAGAATCCCACAATAGAGCTTTGAGTCTATGATGTCGGCATTAGTAGCTACACCACTTGCACAACCAGCTCGGGGTAGGTCCCAGTCAACTCAAGGCCGCCCTAGAGGGGGAGGTCGATCTGGCGGTGGCCAGGCCTATTGTTACACATTTTCAGAAAGGCCAGAGGCAGTTGCTTCCGATGTCGTGATCACATGTATTGTTTTAGTGTGCCGCAAGAAGGCTTCGATATTATTTGACGCTAGTTCCATTTACTCATATGTGTCATCATACTTTGCTTGTTATTTGGTTATGCCTCGTGATTCCTTAGTTATATCTATTTATGTATCTATACCGGTGGGTGATTCTATAGTTGTAGATCGTGTGGAGCAGTCGTATGTGGTGAGTATTGGAAAATTAGAGACAAGAGTTGATTTTTTACTGCTTAACATGGTTGATTTTGATGTGATTTTAGGCATGTATTGGTTGTCGCCATGTCACACTATCCTGGATTGCCACGCTAAGACCGTGACATTGGCGATGCCGGGGTTGTCTAGGGTTGAGTGGAGAGGTTCCATGGATTATGTCCCCAGTAGAAGATTTCATATTTGAAGGCTCAACGAATTGTTGAGAAGGTATGTATGGCATATTTGGCTTTTGTGATGGATGTTAATGTTGATGCTCCTACCATTGAGCTGGTTTCAGTAGTAAGAGACTTCCCAGATGTATTTCCTGCAGACCTTCAGTGCATGCCACCGGACAGGCACATTGATTTTGTATTGATCTAGTGTCGGGCACTCAGCCTATATCACTTCCACTATATCGCATGGCACCAACAGAATTGAAAGAGTTAAAGAAACAACTTCAGGAGTTACTTGATAAGGGCTTTATCAGGCCCAATGTGTCGCCTTGGGGTGCGTCAGTTTCATTTGTGAAGAAGAAGGATGGTACTATGTGGATGTGTACTGATTACAGGCAACTAACAAAGTTACAATCAAGAACAAGTACCCACTACCGCGCATTAATGAAATCTTTGATCATCTTCTGGGTGATAGAGTGTTCTTGAAGATTGATTTGAGGTTGGGGTATCATAAGTTGTAGATTCAGGATTCTAATATTCTGAAGACGACATTCAGGACCCGTTACGGTCACTTGAGCTTCTTGTGATGTCCTTTGGGCTGACCAACGCCCCAGCAACTTTTATGCACCTGATGAATAGTGTGTTCCAACCGTATCTCGATTTTTCGTCATAGTATTGATTGATGATATATTAGTGAACTCATGCAGTCACGAGGATTATGAGCAGAATCTGAGGATTGTACTCCAGACCTTGAGGGAAAAGAAGCTTTATGCTAAATTCTCCAAGTGTGAGTTCTGGCTCGATTGGGTGGCATTCTTGGGCTATGTGGTATCTAGTGAGGGGATCTAAGTGGATCCGAAAAAGATTGAGGCAGTTTAGAGTTGGCCTAGACCATCTTCAGCTACTGAGATTCAGAGCTTTCTTGGTTCGGCAGGTTATTATCGCCGTTTTGTGGAGGATTTTCGTTTATTTTTGCACCTTTGACCAGATTAAACCAGAAGGGTGCTCCATTCAGATGGTCTGATGAGTGTGAGGCGAGCTTTCAGAAGCTCAAGACTACATTGGCTACACCCTAGTTTTGGTGTTGCTTACGGGTTCACGATCTTACACTGTGTGTTGTGATGTGTCATGTATTGAGCTGGCACGGTGTTGATGCATGACAGTAGGGTGATTGCCTACATATCTCGGTAGTTGAAGGTTCATGAGAAGAATTACCCTGTGCATGACTTAGATTGGCAGCCATTGTTCACGCATTGAAGATTTGGAGGCACTATCTGTACAGTATTTATTGTGAGGTCTATACCGACCATCAGAGTCTCCAGCACCTGTTCAAGCAGAAGGATCTTAATTTGCAGCGGTGGAGATTTGATGTTTCAGAGCCTAGTCAGCTTCTTGCTTGCTTTGTGGCTCAGTCATCATTGTTGGAGCGTATCAAGGCTCGCCAGTTTGATGATCCTCACTTGTTGGTGTTGAAGGACACGGTGCTGCGGGGTGGTTCTAGGGAGTTTGTGATTGATGATGATGGTATTATGCAGCTTCGAAGACGGATTTGTGTTTCAATTGTTGATAGGTTGAGAGATTTGATCCTTGAAGAGGCTCACAGCTCGCGCTATTCCATTCACCCAGGTGTACTGTGACTTTAAACAACACTATTGGTGGCAAAGAATGAAGAAAGATATTGTTACATATGTCTCTCGGTGTTTGAATTATCAACAGGTGAAGTGTGAGCATCAAAACCCGGGAGGATTAATTCAGAGATTGGAGATATCGAAATGGAAGTGGGGGCGCATCACTATAGATTTTGTGGTAGGCTTACCATGGACCTTGAAGAAATATGACACAGTTTGGGTTATTATGGACCGGTTGACTAAGTGCGCACACTTTATTCCGATAGTGACTTCTTATTATGTAGAGCGGTAGGCTCAGATTTACATCGGGAGATTATCTGCTTACATGGCATACCCATTTCCATCATTTTTTACCGAGGCACGTAGTTCATATCGAAGTTTTGGAGAGCAGAGCAGCGAGAGTTAGGCACACGGGTTGAGTTAAGTACAACATTCCATCCTCAGACAGACGAACATTCCGAGTGCACCATCAGATCTTGGAGGATATGTTACGTGTCTGTGTTATGGATTTCGGGGGTTCATGGGATCAGTTTCATCCGTAAACAGAGTTTTCCTAAAATAACAACTTCCAATCGAGTATTCAGATGGCTCCTTATGAGGCCTTATATAGGAGGAGATGTCGTTCTCCAGTTGGTTGGTTTGAGCCTTGGGAGGCTAGATTGTTGGCCAGGTCTGCGATGCCTTAGAGAAGGTAAAGTTGATCTAGGAGCGGCTTCGTAAAGCACAGTCCAGGCAGAAAAGTTATGCTGATAGGAAGGTGTGATGTCTCATACATGTTGGATGAGAAGGTTTTGCTCAGAGTTTTGCCCATGAAAGGTGTGATGAGGTTTGAGAAGAAGGGAAAGCTGAGCCCTCGGTATATTGGTCCTTTTGAGGTGCTTGAGAGAGTGGGAAAGGTGGCTTACAAACTTGCATTGCCACCTAGCCTATCAGGTGTTCATCTAGTGTTTTATGTCTCCACGATCCAGAAGTATTATGGTGATCTATCGCATGTTTTGGTCTTCATCACATTGCGGCTAGACGAGGAATTGACTTATGATGTGGAGCCAATGGCTATTTTGGACCGGCTGGTTCAGAAGTTGAGGTCAAAGTTTAGCATCAGTGAAAGTTCGTTGGAGAGATCAGCTGGCTGAGGGGGCTACTTGGGAGGATGAGTGGGAGATGCGGAGCAGTTATCCACACCTATTTGAGACTCTAGCTATGATTTTAGACCCGTTTGAGGATGAACTTTCTGTTTAAGAGGGGGAGAATGCAACGACCCGGTCGGTCATTTTATGTATTGTAGCATCGTTCCCCTAACTATTGCATCTTGTATGTTCATTTGTGGTTTTGTGATTTGTGGGGATGGTTGGTTTGGTTTCGGGGACGTTTCGGAGTGAATTGGGACACTTAGTCCCAAGGTTGGAAGCTTAAGTTGGAAGAGTTGACCGAAATTTGACTTTTGTGTAGACGACTGCCAAATGGAGTTTTGATGGTTTTGATAGCTTTGTGTGGTTAATTGGACTTAGGCGTATGTTCGGATATTAATTTGGAGGCTCGTAGGTTGATTTGATGATTTTTGGCGAAAGTTGGAAACTTGAAGGTTTGAAAGGTTGAGAGGTTTGACCAAGACTTGTCTATATCAGGTTGGTATTTTGATTCCAAAAGTTGAAGAAGATCCATTGTGTCATTTATGACGTGTGTGAAAAATTTGAGATCATTTGGAATTGGTTTGATATGATTTGACCTTAGTTTTAGAAGTTGGAAGTTCATTAGTTCATTAGGCTTGATGTGCGATTTGTGGTTTTGGTGTTTTTGATATGATTTGAGGTTTTGAGTGAGTTCGTATTGTGTTTTATGACTTGTTGGTATGTTTGGACAGGGTTCCGGGGCCTCGGGGGTATTCGGATGGTTAACGCGGATGATTGCTGAAGGCTTATGACTTCTGGTGTAATCACATCTGCAGTGGGATTGGCCGCAGATGCGGGGCCGCAGGTGCGGTTGAAGGTTCCTAGAAGCGAAGAGGGGAGCTCCAGGAAAAGTCTGCAGATGCAGAAAATGGACCGCAAGTGTGGAAGATGGCTTACTATTTTCAGACAGTCGAGTTCTTGCATGTGTTGAAAATAGTACTAGGTGTTAATAATCGATGTAGATTCTTGAAAATTGTCACGCCCCGACCTCGGGGAGCGCGACCGGCGCTCAACTGAGATAAACAGGCCGAGCAAGCCTGCTAGATTGCCTTCTACCCAACTTTTGTCACGAATAAAGAGAAGATACTTTTATATCATTAATTGAGTGGATTCCAATGAACAATGCCAATTCCATTACCATTAGTCACTTCATTTTATAGTCTCGAAATACATACACAATTGTAGTTAAAGTGCAATAAGTGATTAAAATACAACAAGACTAGTTGACTTTCCCAACACCTATATACAACCCACACCGTGTCTACAGAGCCTCTAACAGAAGCAAAAGAGTGTTGTGACAGTGCTGGCAACAAAGCCCCGGCTATACCTCAAAACACTATGTACATGGAACAAAAGATACAGGACCTCGGAATGAAGTGGGGCTCCCCAATTCAGCTGAGGAGAGGGTGTGATGTTGTCATTGATCAATACCACCTGTTATGGAACTGCATCCATTAAAGATACAGCGGCCCCGGCAAAAAGGGACGTTAGTACATGTCGAATAGTACTAGTACGAAAACAAAACACCTATGCAAGGACTTGGAAAATACTACATGAATGTGATGAATCATGGTAACAACAAAAGGCTTAGTTAGTCATTAAATCCATAGCCAATTTAAAAAGAGCTTTATATAACATTTATAAATTCATAAGTCGGGGATCCTCTACACCTACCTTTACACAAAGCGGCCCTGACACCTTACCCCAATGTATGCGGGTGGAGGTGCAATCACAATATCAGAAATCCTATACAAAGTGGCCCTGCCGCCTCACCCTAATATATGCAGGTGGAGGTGTATTCATAAGCCACAAACTCTACACAAAGCGGCCCTGCCGCCTCACCCCGATGTATGCGGGTGGAGTTGTATTCACAATACCACAACTCTACACAAGGCGGCCCTGCCGCCTCACCCCAACATATGCGGGTGGAGGTGTATTCACAATGCCACATTTCGGACTCCCAAAACAATAATAGTTTGTACAAAGAGTTCCTCTTTTAAATCAACCATTTGGCACCTTTGGCCTTAGCAAGTCTAAGTTCACAGGGTCTCATCATATGAGAAATAAGTGTTTAATCACATTGATTTCGTACAAGATCTCTTCCCAAAAAGGGGTATAACATAATTAAGTCAAAAATAAAGGATCACTAACACACGAGGGTTCTAACACATTATGCCAATCGGAACTTAATTTTACTAGTCTGAATACCCCACATCAATAGCGTTTCAAGTTTAACTACACATGATAGAACTTACAAGGATTCGGGATTCCGATACTAGAAGAAGAGTTTAGCATTCATACCTCGCTTGAGCTTTCCCTAATTCACTACACAGTTCCAAAAATCCTAGCAACCTCGATCTATTTAGAGACATGGAAAAATTGAACACAAATTAGGAAGATACTAATGGTTTCAACTCATTTGAGCATTTTATCAAACACTAAGCGTGCGAATTCAATTACAAGGTTCTTCCACAAGATTTCTTCACTCCACAACTAATTCAATACCAAGAGTTTACTCATACTAGTTCAATTACCTCCCCACCATCCTCATAGCTACATGCATGCATAAATAACAACTCTCATACCCAAGAATCATACTCCCAATTATCCATCTTCTACTTAAACTCGTAATTGAAGACTAAGGTTAGAACCTTACCTCTTGGATAACGACCTTGTGAGTTTTCCTTGTGAATTAAGTCTTGAGCAAGAATTGATGAACAATTAGCCTAGGGTCTCCTCCTCTCTCTCTAACACTCTCCCTTCTCTCTAATATATTAGATTTCTCTTTCAAAACGAGCCCCAAGGGATTTTAATAAAGTTAGGGTCGGGTAAAAGAATTAAAAAAATGAAGCCTCGACATAGATCTGCGATCGCATATGCGACCGCATAACGCTTCTACGGACCGTAAAATGGTCCTCCGGAACTAGGCACCCCTGCCTCACTCTGCGACCTGTCTGTGGTCCGTAGACCTGTTTTGCGGTCGCATAATGCGGCGTAGAATGCCTAGATCTGCGATGGGTTATGCGGCTCACAAAACAAATGTGCGACCGCAAAATGGTCCAAACATTTACCTAGATTTCTGCTTCAGTCTGCGGCAGGTCTGCGTCTGCAAATCAGTTCTGCGACCGCAGAATGGACCGCAGAAATGCCCTGCACTTCCAAAACTTTTCTTCAATTCCTCAACGCACTGTTCAACCCAAAAAGTCCAAATCGCAGCGAGCTCCCTAAAATTGTCAAAACATGAGCCTACTTTGACACCACGAAATCTCGAGATTTAGGAAAACTTTTACGGGGCGTTAAAAAAATAGTATTATTTTCAAGAAAAGTCCGCAGATGCAGACAATGGACCAATGATTAAAAAGTTGCCTCCTTTATGGAGGGACTTTAAGAATTACTTGAAACATAATCTCATGGAGATGAAACTCAAAGATCTCATAGTTCGGTTGAGGATTGAAGAGGACAATAAAGCTGCTAAAAGACACATGGAAACTCAATAATTATGGGAACAAACATTGTTGATACTGCTCTAACTAATCCAAAAAGTGGAAGAAGTCTTCTGGGCCAAAGAACTATCCCAGCAAGAAGAAATTCAACGAAAGCTGCCAGAACTGTAAAACGATTAGAAACAAAGTTGCAGAATGTCGTGCTCCAAAGAAAGAAAAGAAAGAGGGTCAAGGAAATATGGTCTAAACAAATGATGATATTGATGATTGTACGCTATGTTGTCTGAATTCCACTTAGTGAAAAATTCTAAGGAGTGGTGGATTGATTCTGGAGTCACCCGCTATGTTTGTGCTGTTAGAGAAATGTTCACTTCATATGCTCGCGCTGGACATGACGAGACCATTTTTATGAGATATTTTGCAACGACCAAGATTGAAGTTTATGGAAAGATATATTTCTAAAGATGACCTTTGGCAAGGTGGTGAATCTAAACAATATTTTTCATGTTCCTAAAACAAGGAAGAACTTAGTTTCTACTGCACTTCTCATCAAAAACGGGTTTAAGTGCGTTTTTGTTTCAGACAGAGTTGTAATAAGTAAGAATGAGATGTACTGAGGGCCTTATCAAACTGAATGTAATGGTTGTTGACAATAATAAAATATCCGCTTCTTTTTACTTAATTGAGTCAAATAATTTATGGAATATGCGTTTGGACATATCAATTATAAAACCTTGCAAAAAATAATTAATTTGGAAGTTTTGCCTAAGTTTGAATGTGATAAATCAAAACGTCAAATATGTGTGGAATCTAAGTTTGTCAAACATCCTTATAAGTCATTTAAAAGGAATTCAAATCATTTATACTTAATTCACACAGATATTTACGACATGAAGTCAATACTATCTCGTGATGGAAAGAAGTATTTCATAAATTTTATTGACAAGAGTACTTGATATTGCTAAATTTACTTACTTAGTAGTAAAAATGAAGCAATATATGCATTCAAGAAATACAAATATGAATTTGAAACGCAACTTAACAAGAAAAACAAAATGATAAGAAGTGATAGAGGTGGTGAATATGAATCTTCCTTTAAAGAAATATATTTAGAATATGACATTGTTTATCAAGCAACGGCCCCTTACACTCCCAATCCAATGGGATCGCGAAAAAAAAAAAGAATTGATCATTAAAGGAGATGATGAATGTTTTATTCATAAGTTCAGGTTTACCACATAACTTGTGGGGGGAAGCCATTCTTATGGATAACCGAATACTTAACCGAGTGCCCCATACTTAAATTATTTCAACGTGTGGGGGTGTTTGGCAAAAGTGCAAGTTCCTTAACCCAAAAGGATAAAGATAGGACCGAAACTCGTTGATTGTGTTTTCATAAGATATGCAACAAATAGTAAAGCATATCAATTTCTGGATCATAAATTAGAAAATCCTGACAGTCAAACAATATGGTTATAGAATCAGATAATGTTGAATTCTTTAACTATATATACCCATATGAAAGGAATTTGAGGCGATTCATGAAGGATCTAAATGACCTGAGGATGGAACAAAAGAAAGTACACCTAATTCAGAGGATCCAAGACGTAGTAAACGTCAAGAACGTCTACTTCATTTGGACCAGATTTTGTGACTTTCTTATTGGAAAATAAGCCTCGAACATTCAAAGAAACTGTCTTCTCCTGAGTCATTATTTTGGAAAGAAACGATTAATAATGAAATAGAATTCGTATTGCATAATCATACATGGGAACTAGTTGATCTTCCCCCCAGTAACAAACCATTAGATTCTAAATGATCTTTGAAGAGGAAAATAAAAGACGATGGCACTATTGACAAGTATAAGACAAGACTTGTTGTCAAAGGTTATAGACAGTGAGAAGGCCTTGACTATATTGACAGATGCTCGCTTGTTACAAAAAATTATGTCCATACAGATGTTAATAGCATTAGCTACAGTGTATGCTCTTGAAATCCATCAAATGGACGTTAAGACGACCATCTTAAATGGATATTTTGAGGAGAAATTTATATGGAACAATCCGAAGGATTTATGGTTCAAGACAAAGAAAAGAAGGTATGTAGACTTGTTAAGTCACTTTACGGGCTAAAACAAGCACCCAAATAATGGCATGCGAAATTTGACCATCCAATGTTGTCAAATGGTTTTAAGATTAATGAATGTGATAAATGTGTGTACATTAAGATGCTCCAAATCACGTAGTCATCGTTTGCTTATATGTGGATGATATGCTGATAAGGATGACGTGCCACATCCAAGGGGAGGTGTCGTGGTGCATGCCGTTTGATGATGATATTGTATTGATTGACGAGATGCGAGATGGTGTGAATGCGCAATTAGAGGTATGGAGGCAGACCCTGGAATCTAAAGGTTTGAAGTTGAGCAAGACCAAGACAGAATACTTGGAGTGTAAGTCTAGTGGCGAGACTCAAGGAGGGGAAGGGGAGGTGAGGTTGGACTCGTAAGTCATCCCTAGGAGAGGAAGTTTTAAAAACCTTGGGTCTATTATTCAGGGGGATGGGGGGATTGATGAAGATGTCACGTATCATATTGGGCGGGATGGATGAAATGGAGACTCGCTTCCGATGTTTTGTGTCACAAGAAGGCGCCATCGAAACTTAAGAGTAAGTTCTACAGAGTGGTGGTCAGATCAACGATGTTGTATGGGGCTGAGTGTTGGCTAGTCAAGATCGCTCATGTCCAAAAAATGAAGGTAGCAGAGATGAGGATGTTGAGATGGATGTGCGGGCACACAGGGTTAGATAGGATCAGAAATGAGTTATTCGCGGCAAGGTGGGTGTGGCCCCTATTGAGGACGAGCGGTTTAGGTGGTTTGGTCATGTGAGGAGGAGGAGCACAGACGCCCCGTTGAGGAGGTGTGAGAGGTTGATATTGGAGGGCCTACGGAGAGGTAAAGGTAGGCCAAAGAAGAGGTGGGTAGAGGTGATTAGGCAAGACATAGCGCAACTTCAGATGTCCGAGGACATGACCCTTGATAGGAAGGTATGGAGGTCGAGGATTAGGGTAGTAGAGTAGGTAGTCTAGAGTGTTCATAACAGTAGTATTGGCACGCAGTCTCGCTTTCTGTTGGTAGTAGGTTTTTATGACTAACCGTTATTTTCTTTCATTGTTGATCACCTTACTATCTTGTTGTTTTTATTCTACTTTTATATGGCTTTTTGGTACTGTCCTTTCTTGTCTATATTTTCATTAATGTGGTGCTTATGCTTTCCTGAGCTTAGTGTCTATTGGAAACAGCCTCTCTATCCTCACAAGGTAGGGGTAAGGTCTGCGTACACACTACCCTCCCAAAACCCCACGCGGTGGGATAATACTGGGTAAGTTGTTGTTGTTGTTTTTGTTATGCTGATAATGATATTGCCAATATAAATGGGGACAAAGCGAATGCTAACTAACAAGTTTCATATGAAAGACTTGGGAGTTGTTAATTTAATCTTGAGTATTAAGATCCATAAGACTCCTCAAGGTTTGGCGTTGTCACAATCTCATTACATTAAAACAGTACTTGACAAGTTCAAGCACTTATATTTTAAAGTTGCAAAGACTCAATTGACATAAACCTTGCACTTGCAAAGAACAAAGGACATATAATTTGTACTATAAGTAAATTGAGCCGATACACGAGTAATTCAGGTCAGACTCAGTGGATGGCAATGAAACGAGTTTTGAAATACTTAAAACATGCCCAAGACTTTGCTTTGCATATAGTAAGTATCCCGCGGTTATTGAGGGATATTGTAAGGCAACCTGGATCATTGGTTCAACTTATTCGAAGTCCACAAGTGGATATGTATTCTCTATTGGTGGAGGGGCGGTGTCTTGAAAAGCGTCCAAACAAACTTGTATTGCCCTCTCTACAATGGAGGCTGAGTTTATACCCTTAAATAAAGCTGGTGAAGAAGCTGAATGGCATATCCTATTTTGTCTCAAACTGTTGGCACCAATATGCATACATTGCGATCGTCAAGCGGTAATTGGAAGGGTTGGGAGCGTTATGTATAACAAAAATTTCGTTATATACAAGAAAGACATAAGATCGCTAGGCAACTACTCTCTCGGGAAATTATCACAATTGACTACATAAAGTTAAGCGACAATGTGTTAGATCCACTTGCAAAAGACCTAACTAGAGAGGTAGTTGAGAGATCATCGAAGGGAATGGGACAATGGACGAGGACAAGTCATTGTGACGGTAACTCTAGCTAGAAGACTGGAGATCCAAGATCTAGGTTCAAGGATATCAAACAAAGTCGTTGATGACAGTTCAACATTGTCAAATACTTTAGTCCATTCTCGTAATGTGACAATGTTCGGTACCAAAGATAAAGCATTAAGGTGTTTTTAATGGGTTTTAAGTTTGATACAGGATATATCAAATAGTGTATCTATGGGATGACACGTTTAGGAATTTTTATGTAAGTATAACGTGTTAGCCGCTTCAAGAAGGATGTTGTAACGCCAGTTTTCTATGCACGTATGAAACCAGATAGTGTTCATGATTGAAACTAACACAACAGTGAGAACCAAAGACGATTAAGGATTGATTGTGTGATTTATAGTTGTCTAGGTATAACCAAAGTTTGACGGTTCAAAGATATCAAATCCACTGATTGACCGAGCATATCAAACAAAATTTCAATATAGAAAGTTCTAAGAAAAACCTACTTATAGATGCAATTAATCCTTGCTTGCGAATCACACAAATATACATGCATCTTTCGGTTATAAAGCCATTTCTCATTCACGTGGGGGATTGTTGGGTTTTTGGCTGAAAAATAGAGTGAGCGGGAAATAAAGGAAAAAATAAAAGTTCAAAATTTTCACCATTATGAAGGGACATCATCCCATATTGGAGGAGGAAAAGAGTTTTGATGAGTATATATGCAATTGCACTTCTTATAGCTCTTAAAGAGTTAAGAAGAAGGCAAGCCTCGCGCCGTCGTTGTCGTCACTTGCTCAACTTGGCTTTGGCTTTGGGTGTGATTGATTGATTAATTTTAATCCGTTTTGATTTTCCCGTTAAAATTCGAAATTGGCGGTTTGCATAAATAATCGTTTTGTAAAACAACCACTTTAAGTTGCAGCCTTAAAGGAAGAGTTGTAACTCTTCGGTTTAACTAACCTTTTGGCTATAAATACATGTTCTTCTCTTAGTTTATGAAAATTCTGAATTCTCTTCTTCCTTTTGCATTATTTTAATAGAAATAAAACAATAGCAAGTGTGATTTGCTATCCATTTTTGAGTTCGTTGGTCACTGGAGTTTGAAGCACCACTAGACCAACGAGCGTAATTCATTCTATCATGTGAGAAAATAATCCTAAACCTTGGGTACTAGGAGGGGATTAAGTTCTTTGAGGAAACAATGTGAATTCACTGGGCTGGGATTAATTTCCGCTTCTTCTCATTTCTATTTTTCGTGTTTATGTTTCCAGAATTTATTTTTCGGATACTGAATACCAAAATATTGTTCATGTTGTCATTACTATGATGTTTCTGATATTAAAAATATTATTTAATCTTCTTAAAACTCTACAAACTTGCGACGTTCAAATTTGTTTTTACAAGTTCTTCTATCTTCAAAAGATCGTAGAGGCCATAGAAAATTTGAAATATTATTGCAAGCAATATGGATATAAATCAACACGTTATGGCTATTATGTCTGGATTTCTAAAGCAAAAACAAGACCCAAATGAAGAAATTACAAGATGGCATCTATGGGCTTTTTTGGAGCAAGATTATATCCTTTCTTTGACTTAGGCATGATGAACACTTCATTTTGAGAACTTACAACTTTTTTTATTTTGTAACTCAAAAACAACAAAATTTACTTAGTAATATGGAGTTCGCACACGCGTACCATAAGACTAGGACCTTAAAAAGCACGAACCTCATTAGCGAAATATTATTTTTCTTTTTTACTCTTTAAAATTAAATTTATATTTGATAAGATCGTAATTAGTTATTTTTAAATATTTAAGACTTTAAAAATAATTTAAATATTTTTTATTAAATTATTCCTTACGTGATCTAGGTATGAAGTCCTAATATTTAGGACATTAAGCTTTATCTTATTTAAAGACAAAAATTAAAAACGACTAACTCTCCAAAATCAGCAACTAAACCAAAAATTTTACCACGTTTGCTCACCCCTATTCTTTCATTAAGGATCTGTTTGGAAAGCCACTTGATAATTGAAATTAGTGTAATTATTAGGGTAGTAATTACACAGCCTTAATTACGACGACCTAATAATTATAGTGCAATTACAAGCGTACTGTTTGGTTGCACAAATATAATTACACAATTAGATTAAATTTTAAATGAAGTAATGCTCAAAACTTAAAAGTTAATATAATAAATATATGCGTACAAATAATTTTTTATAAGTTTAAATTATATGAGATTTGGTATTTAAGATGTATATTTGTTCGTGCATATACATTAATTAATAATCATATATTTATAACTAATATTGTAAAAATAATTTATATATATTTTTTGAATTAATAATATTTAGTTTAATTACTTGCAAAAATGAAAAAGTAAAAACAACATGGAATGCATGTTTGATAAAATGAATTAATATTTATAAATATAATGTCATAACAGTATTTAAATGTTTGACAAAACTAATCTATCAATTCTAACTAAAAAAGGAATAACATGCAATGTGAGCCAATACTACTAAAACAAGTAAATTGGAACCATGAATCTAACACAATTTCAAAATCCAAAAAGAAAAAGTTTAATATATGTCAAATTTCAATATAATAATAGTAAGTTCCAATTAAGATTAGGAAGCATAATAAGTTTATAACCACATTCAACAACGAAATTGTATTTTAATTGCATAACTCATTACATGTCAAGTTTGTTAATGACTCAGTATTTCTAATATTAGGAGGTGTAGTTTTAAAAACTAGAATAATAACGCAGTTATGCTAAATGAAGAAAATAAAACAAAAAAAGATATAAAATATAAGCAATTACATGGAATCACAAGTAAAGATAGAGAAATAAAAGATAAATAATGTACAAAAAATACTTTTTAAAATTTAAAAAGAAATTAAAAAGTAAAATAAAATAATGGAAATAAAAAATTAAAAAGAAAATAAATTAAAATAAAAAGAAAAAGAAAAGAAAATTACAAAGCAATCTTGTAATTACACGGTGTGATTACCACCAATTCTCATCTCTTCCTTGAGAATTGAAAAGTGTAATTACACTCCTTCAATTGTACCCAATTCCACGCTGACAAAGTAATTACTTGGCCAGACAAACATATCAAACTGTATAATTGCATCCAAATCCAATTTCTAAATGGCTTTTCAAACATGCTTTAAAAAAATACCATTATCCAATAAATACTATACTTAATTAATGCTTTAGTAGGCGTTCAGTAACCATAATAAATAGGTCCGGCTTTTGAATATATTACTTTCTTATTCCACCATTAGTTTTGTTTATATATTATAATCGCTTGCATTATATGCAAATAGAATTGCGCATTACCAAGAGATTTTGACAAAGTTAGCCGCTAGGAAAAAACTAAAATCAGCCACACCCACAATTGCACATTACAACTTGTAGGCAAAAACAAATAAATTATGTTAACCACGGTACCACCCCGAGCCTCAGCTTTCTTATACAAAATTATAATTTACTGTTAGGATAATTACAGAGATTGACATCCCTTATACTAATTTTTAATATTACGTTTACTTTATTTATTTTAATTTTTTGTGTCATAAATCTTTTAATATACTTTTTGGTAATGTAAATAAATAGAAATATAAGATAAATGTGCCCTTTTCTATATTAATCTCTTGCAATTAATACATTCTATCAAACTAATATATTTAACAAATTCGTTAAGGATAACAATCACAGTAACGGTTCAATTTATCGATAGTCAATATCTGCCACCTACCTACGACTAGGGGTGTCAATGAATATTTAAAAATCGACTAAATTGATCGAACCGTACCGCACTGAACCGATTTTTAGGTTTCTTTTAATAAAACTGTAGGTTTTTATATAAATCTACAACTGTACCGATAATTAGAGTAGTTTTTTTATTTTTTTACATATGAAAAATATATTTATATATTATGTTAAAAAAAAATAAAGTACTAAAATTTTCCTTGGATCATGGAATTATGAAATTGTTACAAGCCACCAAGTAATTAAGATCAAAAATCCTAATTCCCAAACCTATTATGCTACTCCTACTGAAACTAAATTATTTCCAGCATATTCACTAGCAAGACACAGTATTCTAACGATTATGAGTAGCAAACTACAATGTATTGAATATGTTTCCTTTTGTATGATTCAGATTTATCTTTTTGAGTATTTAATCTTCTATGAACTTTATTTTTGAGTCCCGACTTGGTTAATATCTTTCTACTTGTGTGATTTATATTTTCTTTGTCTTTGCGTAATTTCTTTTACGTAGCGGTAGAGTAGTTGATGGATCTATACTCTGGCCATCTTTTATGTTTTATGCTCGTTAACCGGTCGAGTTTCTTCCAAAGTGTGGATCTTATTCAGTTATTCATAAGTAAATTTTTACGAGGAAAATTTGCGATCCTAGCTAAGGCAGGAAAATTACAGGATACGAAAATTGCATAGCAAAGTCAAACAAAATAGAGGTATTTTATAAGCCACGAGGGAATCTCCTTTATACATTCAGATTACAGAAATGACACTTCATTCTATAAACAGCGTCAGTCGGAACCATCTTCATCTTCCTCGGGGAAAGCTTGCTTCCTCATTTCGGCTTCGATCCTCGCTGCTTCTTCAACTTCGGAGGACAAATCGAAACCCCGAGCTTGCAGCTCCTCGAGAACGGAGAGTCGGGTCTGGGTCTGACACTTAGTATATTCAACCAGCATCTTCAATTGCTCCTGGGCAGCTTCGGCATCGGCTCTGTATTGAGCTATTAAATCATCAGCATCGGCCTTGGTGGTAGCAATTTGGAACCTTGTTGTTTGCAGCTCGTTGACCAGAACATCCCGATCCTGGGTGAGTGATTCAACTTGGTAATGAAGAGACTCGGTGTTCTTGGTCAAGACTCTGATTTTCTCTTGAGCCTCTGAAACTTGCTCTTCTAAGCGAGCCTGGAGATTTTCTTTTTCCGAAGTCAGAGTTTCAACCATGGTCTTCCACCCACTAGCCTCGGCCTTAGCTTTGTTCGCCTCAAACCAGAATCGATCTAACCGGTCGGTCTGCTGCCCCAGCTGGTCAGTCGCTTTGCTATGCTCCCTCCGCAAGAAGTCTAGCTCGGCTCGAAGGTTCGACATCTCGCCTTCGAGCCGCTAACGCTGTAACCGCTCTTGTGTCATTCCTTCCTTGATCCGAAGGAACACCTCATGGTGAAGCACCGAAGCCTGTAAAGTATACACACTAAGACAGTCAGTTCAAATTTAGGGATAAGGTATTAGATATAAGGTAGGATATATGAGGAAGCATACCTTGTTCGATGCTTGCTGAGCTTCGTTGAATAGGCATGCCCAGTCCACTGCATTCATCGCAGCGTGGTCCTCATCGGTCACCAAGCAGTGAAGATAGCTGGCCACGCCTACAGGCGCACCCAATGCTCGAGCATCCTCGGGGACGGTGAACTTTATCACCCTCTTCCGATTGGGGTTAGAGATCGGAGCAGGAAATCTGTCGATCAATTTGGTACCGACAGACGCCCCACTCGTCTCGGCAGGGGGACTCCTCCTTGGCACTTTAAGCCCGAAGGTATCAGCCGATGGCACCCCATCGAAAAACTCTTCAAAGGCTCCAGCTACAACCGGACCTTTACTCGGTGTATGCATTCTCGCAGCCTGAGCCTCGCTCTGAGTTGCCTCTGAAAAAGAGGGTGAATCTATCATCTCCGAGAGGTCCGAGACCCCTTATGTTGCCCCTCCTATGTCGGCCCGAATCCCGATCCTTATTCTTGCCTCGAGATCCTCCTCTCGAGGAGGGCAAGGTTCACCGACCGTTGACTCGGGGACTGCCCGAGGTGGATCGTTGTTTAGAGTTTCGGGGCTCCTTTCCTCATCGGAGCCATCGCTCACTTGGATGGTCGGGTCGGTGACTGTGACTTTGCGAGCCCTCATCTTTTTCCTACTTTTCCTTTCTCGGGCTCTGCGGGACCGAGAGCTTCTTTTCTTTTTTTCCCCCTTCCTTCTCCGAAACGGGGGGAGGGCGAGGAACTTCTCCACCGGTAAGTGCCGGCCTCAACTCAGCATCTTTCGAGAGGCCTATAAAACGTGATTCTGAAGGTTAGAAATAACATCGATCACTTGAGATGAGAAAGACAAGTATAACCGGGCTCACCGTGATTTTTGGCCTCCCAAAGGCCTTTCGATATTTCTCGCCAGGCTCGCTCTGAGTAGGTCCTTTGAGCCACTACTCTCCGGACCCACTCCTGCAAGTGTTGAATTGCGGCCGGCGTCTGGGAGACGGCTACACCTTACAGAACATATCGATTAAGCATTAGAAGGAAAGCAGTAAATGGGTTTAAGTAAAAAGACGCTTACGTCTCAAGTTCCACTTCTCAGGGAACGGCATGTCTTCTGCGGAGATCAAATCGGAGGTCCTTATTCGGACAAACCGGCTCATCCAGCCCCGATCTTTGTCTTCATCGATGCTTGAGAGCGGAGCCTTGCTGGCCTGGCGAGCAAGTTTAATTAGTCCCCCTCGGAACATCTGGGGACTGTACAATCGGAGTAGGTGGTCAACGGTGAAGGGATGCCCCCCTTCAACCTTACTCAAGAAGAAGCGGAAAAGATGAACTATACGCCAAACGGAGGGATGAACCTGGCCCAGAGTAACATTGTATCTTCTACAAAATTCGACAATTATGGGGTCCAGGGATCCCAACGTAAAAGGATAAGTGTAGACGCTGAGGTAACCTTCCACATGAGTGGTAATCGATTCGTTCGGAGAAGGGACTATCACATCTTTGTCGGCCCATTTGCACTCTGCCTTCACCCTGTCAAGGATTTTGTGGGTGATCGAGCTGATGTACATTGAGACCGGTTCGCCTCGGCCAGGCACTGAAGAAGGCTTCTCGACTTTGAAGTCGGAATCGATAAAACACTCAACAGGCACAAAGGCCTTCAAAGGAGGTTCCGCGGAGGTTTCCTCAATGTGAACAGGCTCAACCTCTTCAGCAGGCTGAGAAGGTGAAGATTGTTGCTTCTGTGGAACAGATTTAGAAGTTTTTGCCATTGCAATTGAAGTTATAATAGCGAGAGTAAAGGATTGTGATTTGCAAGAAAAGTTTTATGATGCAAAGATGCAGAAAGCTGAAGCGGTGGATTGTGAGCAACGTAAAGTTTGGGAACTGAGGAGTGATGGAGGTATTTATACTTTCCCAATGACGGCAGTTCATAGCACGAGGTTAGAGGAGCATTAAATGATGTTGGCAGAAATTACTGGGTTTACCGCTAGATGGGACATGCGGTGATATTCTTTGACAGCAGTCACATGCGTCACTGCGCTGTCGTCACCCGCTAATGAAATGTTTCTGAGTTGAGTGATTTGATGCTTCGGATTTCGTGTCGTGTTCAATGAATATGCCATTGTTTGACCTAATTTCGAGAGGCGGCGGTTCATATTATTTTTTGTCATTACTCTCCAATAAACGAGGGGACTATCTGTATTGGGTCGGACGCAATCGAGCATACAAGGAGGATCAGGTCCAAGTGTAGTTCAAAGTCGGATTGCTTCAAATTGGAATCAGCATTTCGAGAAGGAAAGCTCGAGGTCGGCATCGTTGGGTTCGGAGTCAGAGCGGTCGGGATAAGGCGATCGAGACCGGCCTGGGCAAAGGCATCTCATGGTAAAATATCAGTTTCGTGTAACGGAAAGGCCGGAAATCTCGTGAAGCATAAATATCTCGGCGGAAATCACGGCCTCAATCCTCAGAGACGTTAAACCAATATTTTTAGGGATAATCCATCATGTAATTAAGTCTTTTACCATATGTAGAGTTCTCCTCTTGGCTATAAAGGGGCATTTAACTTCATTGTATAAGGACGACACACATCACTGGCAATACTGATTATCATTTTCTATCTATCTCTTATAGAAGTTATCTATTTTTCGTTGCATATTGTTCCATCACAGAAAATTCATTCAACCTCAACGGTTTGATTATTCTTTTATTTACTTAATTCTTGTTCGATGTTATATTTTTCATCGTATCGAATTATTTCACGTATCCTTAACACCACGAATAAATTCAATTGTTACTCGTATTTTGGAGTAAACAACTATACAAAAAATATACTAAATAGAATGTCACTACACAAAAAATATACAAAATAGACTACCACTATACCAAAAATATACAAAATAGACATTTCGGGCTATTAGATGTAATATGTTTGGGCCGTAGGGTCATTTCGTGTCAATAGAGAAAAACATGGACTATTAAAATTTTGAGGGGTTATAGAGGGTCATTTTCTCCATTAACAATGCTACCTCCCCATAATGCAAGATAACGCATAACAGGTGGGTAGCGCAGCAGTGACCGAATTGCTAAAAGGCTGCAGATAGCAAAAGTTAGACCAACAGCAGATAAAGCCGGCGTAAGAAGAGGTTCAAGTCCGCCCCACCAGCACATGTTCACCGAATACATGTACCTATCTCCCAAGTCCCACCAACACATACTGAACAAGTCTGCCCACCAACACCTTTGCCTCATGCTCTAATTAGCTCCATAAGAACTTGGACAAATTGAGCTCAGTTGCAGCTAAACTTGCCTACTGCGCTCATGCGCCCGGGACCTATGTAGGGAGAAGAATTTGCAGATAACATATTCTAGCCCCTTGGTTGATAAGGTAATAATAAACATTCCATCACTGCAGTATTACCCAAGGAGACTGCTGAGCTTCCTCCAAACTCTAAGCAGATCATTATGCTAATATGCTTGGCTTTAAATTCATGCGCTTGCAACTACGTAAAGGACATGCAATTTTTCCAAGTCAATAACAAAATGACATGTTATTGACTTGAAAATATGCAGCAAAGTTTCTTCATTACCTTGTCAGACTCCAATGAACTAATAATGCAAGATAATGAGCTAGCAAAAGATTTATCTTAAGTTCAAATTTAGACATTTGTCACTATTTCGATTTACATAAACCGCAAGTATGCAAGGCTTTTATATGGTTAGAACAAAATCATATACTTGGTCAACTATACAAATACAAAATCAATACTCTAGCGTCATACATCACCAGCAGGAACCTGGCTGCCATTACCTTGAAATCCTCCACTTCAACAACATTACGACAACTTACACAGTGGTAGCTGTAGCATTTAGGGAAAATGGGATGGCGCGAATGTCAGATTTACCAATCACACAAAGGGTGAAAACAAACTCTTGGATATGTTCCTTCAGGAAGAACCAAGAATTCATCGACATGTCCTTATCCTCGAATAAGCTTTCTTCCTCTCCAAATTAGGAAACAGCTTGGGCCATACTCTCCTGAGGACGTTCTTTAATTATCTTCCTTGGAGTCTGCAACAGAATGAATAAGAAATTTCAGGTTATCGCGGTATTCTTTTATCACTCAAAGCTTGAGAATTTTCAGGTCATTCTAGTAAACTTTTTATCGGTAAAGATTGTCAAAGGTTCATTTCACATTTTAAATTAAACAGTATAAGAAAGGAAAAAACCATCAATCTATAGTTTAAAAAAAATGCAGCTTTGAAGAGTAGAGCACGTTATTCTTCAGGAAAAGATCAACTTAAATGGGAAAATAAGCATAGAAATGGTAGACGAGCAGCCAATCCATTCAATGCATCAACATTCAATTTCATTTTCATGTATTTAGACCTAAGAAAGTTAAAAGACTTCCTTTCAGATGACCATGAATGCAGGCAAAAAACCTCGAATGACTCGTGAACACTTGAATGCAAAAGCAAGATCATAAACTGTTATTGAACACTTTGTCAAGAATGCCTGGGAGTGTAACAACTAACAAGCCAGAATGAACTTATTATAAAATTAATGGATCATTCCTCAAAGATGCATTTGTTAGCAATTTCGAGCTGCAAACTCCATTGCCAGCAGAACCTAAAAACAACACTCATGATTTTATTTTTTTATCAATGTTAAGTCTTCTCGAAACGCACTGAATTAATGAATACGTTGTATCAAAAATTAAACATCCAAGAAAATCATGACTAACCAAGGTCTTAGCCACGTCAGCAACCCTCCCCCCGGGGGGGACCAAAAAAAAGCCCCAAATGCCCAAACAAGACGGGCATTTAAACATTCTGCAAATAAGCAGGCACAGATAGGTAAGAAATGGTATCAAACCTCAATAGTTCGTCCGCGATTGTCAAACAAAACAAGATTTTCAGGCAGTTCATTATCCGTAATGGTGCAATCACGTGGTGTCTCGAAGAAAGAAAGAGAAAACTGCTTAGAGACAACGCCAACATCAAAATAAATCAACCCAGAACTAGGAATATCTACACGGATCCCTTTGACAGCGAACCAAAGAAATAATTCCTGAGCAGCAACACCAGAAATGTTTAAAATCTGACCATAATTGAGGGTCCCACACACGGTGCTATCGTACCGTAGATGGGTTTCGAATTGGGCAGCACAAGATTGCGGTAAATGCACCTCGAAGCGTCCCGATGATGGATCCATTGAAAAATTGGTAATTCCTTTGGGTAAAAGACCAACAGGGAGGCCATGGGAGTTGAGAATGTCGTAAATGTTTTTTTTGTTTACAGAAATGAGGAAAGGTGAAGCTGATGATGGATGTGGGTTTATGAAGAGAATTGTAAAGAGAGTAAATATTGCGAAATGCATTGAGGCCGTGGCGTCAGAGAGAGAGATGGCAAGAAGGAATTTCTTTTAGGTTTTGGAAGAGAGATCATAGGATGCGAGGTGAAGGAATAAAGGCCTTTTTCTCTTCCTTTTTTGTTCCCCTTTTTATTATATGCACACATATTTGCATATTATAATTTTCTTCTACTTTTTGACTATTTGAGTTTAAAATTTAAATTTGACCCCCGGATAGATTTGATTTTGAACAACTTCTTTAGTAAAAAAAAGTATTTAATTTTCCTCCCAGCTCCATTACTTTTTCGAATACTTATTTTCCCCCAAAACAAAATTGCTCTCTAAAGCGAAACTATATTTATTGTTGGAACAGTCATGTATATATGTTAATTGCAAACTTATTTACCACTTCCATAGAGAATCCTTCTCAATTACATTTTATATATAAAATCTTTTAAAACCAGAAGATCCCTTAATAATAGGCATAAAATATGTAATAATCCACTCCACCTTTATCAGCTCTCTTCCCC
>MCJB01049991.1:0-36541 GCA_002018475.1 Nicotiana obtusifolia
CTCAGACATTTTATTCATCGGCATTCAACTCATTTTTGTGATTTCAATTCAAATGTCTAGGAGATTCAAACATACCTGAGCAAACAAGTAATGAAAATTAACGAGGTAGCAAGCGACTAGACCGACAGCAATAGCGAGCAAGCAAACAGCGTCACAGCTTCTTCTTTAACTTCTCTTCTTTTATTGTTTCTTGCAAGACATCTCTTTTTCTTTTTTCCTACGTTTTTTTTTACTCTTTCTTTTCCCTCAAATTTTCAGACTCAAAGAGAAAAATTATCTAAACAAAAAACGACCCCTCTAAAAAAAACGACCTCTGTTTTTCTTTTCCTTTGTGTTTATGTTTGTTTGCTTCTCCTCTCACTATTCTTTTTCTCTCTTTTCTCTGAAAATTTTCGACCTCCAAAAATCCCTTTTGTTCTTAGAGCTCTCAAAAAAAAACCCGACCTCAAATGTGACGAAAAACTTCACTATATATAGAAAGCCTCCCCCAAGAACCCTTTTCCCCAAGAAACCCAAAATTAAACGGACAAAACAAAAAAGAAAATCCAAAACTTACCTCTGTCGAAAACTCAAAATCTTTTTCAAAACCGAATCCGGGACAAATGGAAGGCGAGGATTGATTAATAATCAATCCACGGCCCCCATTCGTTCCGAGTGTGGTCCCAAATACGCCAAAACCCTCGAGTGTACGCCTTTGTCAGGGGTTTGTTAGGGCGAGAGTACGTGAGGAAGAGGAGGGGGGACCACGGACGAGTTGGGGTTTCAACTCGTCCGAGTTTTGGACCTTTTTGGTGGCGGAAATCGGTGGTGGCAGTGGGGTGGTGAAGGGTGGCAGCGGCGGGGTGTTTGGGTTAGGGGTGGGGAAGATGTTAGGTTAGGGTTTAGTTTAAGGAAGGTTTTATATTTAGGTGGGGATGATTTTGGGCCGTTGATCTCATTGTGATCAACGGCTGAGATTGGGTGAGGGTTTTGAGTGTTGGGCTGACCGGCTGGGCTGGGGTATTTGGGCCAATTTCTTTTGAAATTTTGGCCCAATTCGTTTTTAACTCTAATTAGTTCCCCTCTTTAATTGTTAACTAACTTTCTAAAAAATAAAAGTCCTAGTAATATAAAAATAAAAATCCTAATTTATCAAAATGTGCAACTAAACTAATTTAACATGATGCTAGGCTCTATGAATTAAACATTAAAACTAGGCCACGATAAAGATGCACTATTTTATGATTTTTAATTTTGTTTTCTTGAATTAATGACCTAATAGTTAAATATGAGTAATTATAGATCCAATTAATTATTAAAATGGCTAATAATCAATTCAAACTATTTTATTTATTTTTAGGAGTATTTAGGGCAGGGCAAAAATCACGTGCTCACAGATGATAGCACATAAAAATTAGGAATCGTGTTGAATCCTATTTTATAGGCCTAAAATGTCAAAAAATGAGAAATAGTCATGGTGAACCGATTCAGAGCCGGTTAGCCGAATTCATGCAGATGACGTGGACTATAACACACGAAAATCTAGGAATCATGTTGAATTCCTATTTTATGGACTTAAAATACCATAAAATGAGAAACGGTCATGGCGAAGCAATAACTATTGTTCATTAGGTCATATTTTATGGTCCCGCAAAAATTCAGGCAATTCAGAGCCGGTCACCCGAATTCATACAGATGACATGGACTATTGCACACGAAAATCTGGGAAATGCACTGAATTCCTATTTTATGGTCCTAAAATACCAAAAAGCGAGGAACAGTCATGGCGAAGCAATGATTATTGTAATTAGATCATTTTTTATGGTCCCCCAAAATTTTAGGCGATTCGGAGCCGGTCGCCCGAATTCATGCAGATATCGTGGACTATATAGTACATAAAAATCTATGAATCATGTTGAATTCCTCTTTTATGGCCCTAAAATGCTTTAAAAAAAAAGTAAGGAACGGTCATGGCGAATCGATGACTATTGTTCAATAGGTCGTTTTTTATGGTCCCGCAAATTTTAAGCAATTTGGACTCGGTCACTAGAATTCATGCAGATTCATTATGTCGTTGTATATGGTTCCGCAAAATTTTAGGCGATTTAGAGCCGATTTTTCGAATTCATGCAGACGTCGTAGACTATAGCACACGAAAATCTAAGAATCGTGCTGAATTCTTATTTTATGGCCCTAAAATGCACCCCAAAAAATGAGGAATGATCATGGCGAATCAATAACTATTGCTCATTAGGTTGTTTTTGAAGGTCCCGCAAAATTTTAGGCTATTCAGAGCTGGTCGCCGAATTCATGTAGATAGCATGGACTATAGCACACGAAAATTTGGGAATCGTTTTGAATTCATTGTCTATGGCCCTAAAACGCCAAAAATGAGGAACAGCCATGGCAAAACAATGACTATTATTTATTCATTTTTTATGGTCCTGCAAAATTTTAAGAGATTCGGAGCCGTCGCCCGAATTTATGCAAATGGCATGGACTATAGCACACGAAAATTTAGGAATCATGCTAAATTCCTATTTTATGACTCTAAATGCCAAATAATGAAGAACGGTAATGGCGAAGCGATGACTATTGTTCATTAGGTCATTTTTTATGGTCCTGCAAAATTTTAGGCGATTCGAAATCGGTCGCCCGAATTCATGTAGATGGAGTGGAATATAGCACACGAAAATTAAAGTATCGTGATGAATTCCTATTTTATAGCCATAAAATGCCAAAAAATGATGAACGATCATACCGTAGCAATGACTATTGTTCATTATGTTGATTTTTATGGTCTCTTAAAATTTTAGGCGATTCGGAGTTGGTCGTCCGAATTCATGCAGATGGCATGGACTATAATTGTTATACAAATTATGATATTGACTCCAGAATTGTTCAGTGATACGGTGAAACAACTTCAACTTTTCACAAACTTCATGTGCTACACTCTATCGCCCTTCGGTTGGAAAACAACGATAATTGGTGTCATTTATACTCAACTTCGTAAACACCTCTTTGTAATCTAGGGTTGTTCTCAACATAAGATATGTTGAGTTCCAACGAGTAGGGCAATCATACTCCAACTTTTTAGTACAAGAAATATGTAGCAACCGTGCAGCTTCTTCAAACCTTTCAATTATGCCTGAAGATGCTATCCAGTATAAGACATTGTTACGCACATTACACCATCTTCTATCACCTTTAGTCCTTCTTGCACAATCAAATTTAAGATGTGTGCGGCACAATGCACATGCAACATTCGATCCATCAACAATAAATCCTTCTTACAAAGTTTCTCATCTAACAAGGTTTTCATCATAGCATTGTTTGTGCTAGAATTATCAACTGTAATTGTTGATATTCTTCTTTCAAGATTCTACTCTAACAAGCAATTAAGCAGTGCACTATACAATGTATCCTTATCATGTGTTGTAATAGCCATGAACCCGCTTTTGGTATTGTTTGAAGTCTACATATCAGTTGTTATTGTAATTTTACTTGTGAGTTTTTCCAACAATTTAGAAGTTTTTGATTTCAAATTGTCAAAAATCTTTAAAATTTCATTCTTGATTGTGTTTCTAAACACCATTTTAAATAATGGCTGGAGACTAGCAACAAACTTCCTAGATCCAACATGATCGACAATCGACAAAGGGTACTCGTGCAAAATGATGGCATGAGCAGTTCCCTATGTGAAATATCTTGATCAAAATAATATTGTTGGCTACCATCGTCACCCCCCGAACCAACCCCATCTTCTAAGTTACTTGGCTTCTTACGACATCTACGAATATGATCCCACAAAGATGATGTCCGACATTTTATTATTGACTTGATACGAGTATTACAATACTTACAAACACCAAAGTAAACACCATCAAGCTTCACCACTTTAAAATGTTTTCATGCTTTAGAAATAAGTTTTTTTTTACCTATTTCATCAATAACTTCTATAGTAACTTCATCAAACTGCATAAGCCTTTGACTCTCAATCTCAATAGGAAAGAAGTTGAACATATTGGATTTTGTTCTCCTGAGACTCCATACTTTTCTATAAAAAATCAATAAAAGAAACATAAAGCAGAGATAAGGGACTTAGATTATTAATACTAATAAAAAAGTGTGACCCCACGTGACTTAAATCCTTTAACAAATACTATCATAATTTGATCTAGGTTGTAATGCGAGAAAAAATTACTTCTTATGTCATTCTCATTTAGGTCAGGTTCGGATTCTTTCATTTTTTTTTTCCTTTTCCTTTTGCACTTGAGTTGTAGTTTTCCCACTGAACTAGCAAATTAAAGTAGGAAATCTTGTATCTTAAGTTCAACTAGATCTTGCAGAAGAAGAAAGAAACTTCAGTAAGAAAATAGATGAAAGAAGCATAAAGTAGAAGGTTAATGTATTAACACTTACCAGAGAATCAGATCGTGAAATTGAAATTGTGAGAGACAGAGAGAGAGGAGAAAGCTTGGAGACTTGAAGTAGCAGCTGCTGATGCTTTGTCTTTGGGAAGAAAGCTTGGAGTAGCAGCGGGCAGGAGAAAGCTTGGAGTAGCGCCTAGCGGCTGCCCGCTGCGTGACTTTGTCTTTGGAGAGAATTGAGATCTGAGAAATTAGTGTGGCGAGTAGCTTTTTAGCCTTTTAGGTTTTTAGTTCAAAAGAATTAAAATATTGAGCCGTGACCCGCCTCGCGTTAGTTTTTCAAAAAAAAATTAGAACTTGCCCCGCCGCGTGAATGCTGTAACCTGCCTCGTCCCACACCCGCACCGCTCGATTGCTATCCCTAATATAATATATCATTTTGGAAAACAATACAAATCCCTTCTTCACTAGTTCAATTCAATTTCAATCCAAATATAAAGATGTTGTTTTCGCGTATATCTCGTCTTGCTAGTACATCATAATAAATCACACAATGCCTCATTTTGTGGGATACGAACCTAAAATCTCAAAGTTTCTACAACCCATAATATCATCAAGTACAAGCTGACAAATTTAATATTGATATTTAAAGTTATGAATTTATATTTATTATTTATTTTTAAAATTTAAATAATTTTTAAGGACTTAGATTGAATCCATAAATTTTAAATAATCTTTAAGATATTAAAGTTGAGCCCATTATATTTTTAAAATTATTAATTTTTATTTACTATTTATTTTAATTTAAAAAAGATTTTCTTATAAATTTATATTACACATCAAATGTATTGAGTTCGGATAAACACTACAAAACTGAATACGCCCTTGCTAATGTGGATCGCTTTTCTTTCTTTCTTTCTTTCTCTGTTCTTTATTACAATACAAAGCATTTATTGTAGCTTTGGAAGTAATTGGAATTGCTTTGACTCACTTAACTTAACCTTAACTGAATGCTCTCTCCCAAACACATCCTTTTCAATTTAATTATACAAAAAAAAGTAACCTCGAACATGCAAAGCAATAATTAAAAAATGGCGTTTTTATTTGTCTTTTTGGTTTGCTGTAGTGACGGGAAACAACTTAATTAATAATATAGTTAATCTTTTTATTGAAAGACTGCTCTTTTCATTATTGAATTTTCATTCAAGAGGTAACCAAGTTACAAATTAATCAGCTTTGCTAGCACTTAGATTTCGTATTGGTTTAGTTTTTATAAAACAATTAGCAAGAATTTTGTGTTTGCATTGTCTTTTGGAATGAATTTCCAGTTAACATTCTTTTTCCAGTTTTTTTTGTAAAAATTAACTACGAGATTTTTCTTTTTAGATTTCTTAGGGTACGCTCCGTATTAATAACTAAACTGATTACTCCTAGACGAAAATTCAAGAATCATGACATTGTAAGTAATTCTTTTCTTTGAATTAGAATAGCTAATATGTGTAATAGATAAATACACAAAGAGAAAATTGCAAGGGAGAGAGATGACGCCAAGACTGTCATATTTTGCTGATATATACTTACCCGCATCGAATATTTACCTTAAATTAGTATGGGTAAGACATGTATTTGTAAATAGTTTATTTCACTTAATTATGGTTAAATAATGAATATTTTTACTTGATAAAATAACTTAGTTATATTAAATTAATTTAATTTGATGCAAACATCCCACACAAAGTCTTTACCTTATTCTACTTAGATCAAGACTATTAGAGGAGGGGGTGTATTTCCTACTCACAGCTTGTTGGATGATTATTACTCATTATTTTATAATGTATTATATTGTATTGTGATACGATCCGAAATTTTCACCTTTAGAATCGTGATAACGCCTAACATTTCATTTGCTAGGCAAGCCAACGTTAGAATAATCTTAACTATTTTTATACAAATCGAATTAAACGGATGTCTACTGAAATAAAGTGCGGAAGACCATAACAACCGAATCATCCAAATACATCCGTGAATCTGGTGTCACAAGTGCACGAGCTAATTGAATGATACAAATAAAGGTCTAAATAAAATCCAAGCTGTTTGAGAGATAATATACAGCTAAGATAAAGTAGAAGGGGACTTCAGAACTGCGGATGCTGTACAGTTATAACTCAAGTCTCCTCTGGGTAGTTGAATCTGAGCAAGTCTATGGTACGCCACTAGGACCAACTCCAAATCTGCAGAAGAAATGCAGAGTGTAGTATGAGTACAACCGACCCCATGTACTCTGTAAGTATCGAGCCTAACCTCGACAAAGTAGTGACGAAGCTATGACAAGACACATACGTAAACAACATGTGCAAGTATATACATATAGGAAGCAATATTGAATACAATAATTAATAAATTTTACAAATTTGGGAGGAAACCTGTGAAGGGAAATGGTATAAAAATTTTAGCCAGGGAAGTGCACCTAGCAGCTAAATAATTCACCAACAACAAAATAGGGAGCTGAAATATAAAAATGGCACGGTGCCACCCTTCGTGCTTTTACTTTTATTCTTCCCATGAGATGATAAATAAATAATATGAATGGCACAACATCAACGTTCATGCTTTAACTCTCTTTCTTGCCACAATATGATGAATAAATAATTTAAATGGCACGGCATCACCCTTCGTGCTTTAACTCTCTTCCTCACTTTATAAATCAATAAATAATAATATGAAAAATGGCACGGCATCACCCTTCGTGCTTTAACTCTCTTCCTCACTTTATAAATCAATAAATAATAATATGAAAAATGGCACGGCATCACCCTTCGTGTTTTTAGACTCTTCCTCACCATGACAATGATAATATAAATTCGGAAGAGTATTTTAAATGCGGGGATCTATGCTTATCAATCAACTTAACACCGGAATACCGATCACTTCTTCCAAAATATTCAACAATAATTAAATTAGCAATAATTTCATGAATAATGGTCAAATAAATAATAATAAACTTAAGCAGGAATATCTTAATTAAATAGGCAATTATTCACAATGAACAAATTCCACCCGCATGCTTTGATTCAACCACAACGTATAAGTACTCGTCACCTCACATATACGTTGTACCCGCACATTAAATCACGTAGCAAATAGACAAACAAGTCCTACTCCCTCAAGTCAAGATTAACTACGACACTTACCTTGCTTCGCAATTCAAGTGATCACTCGACCACAGCTTTTTTCTTTCGAATTATTCTCCAAACCAATCAGACCTAGCAATTTATTTACCAACAATTCAATTTGAGCTTTAAAAATTATTCATAATTTGAAAGAGACTTAATTAAAGTCATTTTCGGAAAAGTCAACCAAAACTCAACGTGGGTCTACTTTTCGGAACGCGACGAAAAATTACGAAATCCAAACACCCCTTCCGATACGAGTTCAACCATACAAAAATATCGAATTCCGACATCGGATTGCCTTTCAAATCTTCATTTTACATTTTAGAAGATTTTACAAAAATTTGATTTTCTCCCATTAAATTTACGGATTCATGATGTAATAAGTATGGAATTATGAAATATAATCAATATAGGATAAGGAACAATTACCCAGTTCGAACTTGTGAAAACCCCGTTTGAAATCATCCAAATCCGAGACTTAATACTCAAAAATGAGCAAAAATGGCAAATACCCAATTTTATGTATTCTGTCCAGCATTTTCGCATTTGCGGACTAAATTTTTCGCATCTGCAAGCTAGCTTTTGCGAGAAAATCTCACATCTGTGAACCAAGACAGCCAGGTAGAGGACCGCATCTACGGACCTTCACGTCGCAGATGGGACTGTGCAAAAGCGCAAGGGGAGCCGTAAAAGCGTGAAGCATCGCATCTGCGATCGTGGCACCGCAAAAGCAGGCATCGCATTTGCCATGCGAAGCTTCTCCTTGGCCTCAAAGTTGCAGAAGCGACACTATCTCCGAAACGACCACGCACCTACGGCCAAAATTGTGCAGGTGCAACGCACCAGAACCAGACCTGTGTTCTTGAACAAAAATTATCCGAAACTCGTCCGAAATTCACTCGAGCCCCTAGGGACCTCGTCCGAATATTCCAACAAGTCTCGTAACATAATACAACTTACTCGGGGTATCATATCACGTCAAACAATGTCGAAACTACAATTCGCGCCGAAACACGTCAAAACAGTCAGGAATGACCTAAATTTTTGCATGTAAGTCCCAAACGACATAACGAAGCTATTCCAACTTTCAAAATCGAAATCCGAGCACGATATCAATAAAAGACAATTTGTGGTCAAACTTTGAAATCTTTAAGCTTTCAAACTTTTAATTTTTCAATAAATGGCAAGAACTCAAGCCAGGGACCTCCAAATTAAATTCCGGACATATGCTCAAATCTCAATTTACAATACGGACCTATCGAGACTGTCAAAATATTGATCCAGGTCCGTTTGCTCAAAATGTTGTTCGAAGTCAACTTAAGGGAGTTTTCACATTTTTATCAATTTTTCACATAAAAGCTTTTCGGAAAAATATACGGACTACACACGCAAGTCGAGGAATATTGAATAACGTTATTCGAAGTCTCGAAGCACAGAACTGAATGTCAAATTTAAAGATGACCTATCAGGTTATCACATATTGTATCGTATTGTTTCGTGAAAGTAACGTTTGGATAGACGTTTGATATAGTTTAATAATAATTTTATTGTTTAACTATTTTGGCTGTATCGTATTGTATAAATACTGATAAGTTTACTAAATAACTTTAATTGTTGTAAATATTAGAGTTATCAACAGTTTTTCATAAAATAATTGTAAATAATTTATTTTTCGTAATTTATCACCGATTATGCCTTGTGCGTGTATCGAGTTGCTATATTCATGCAAGTACTACTAATAAAATATGGCATAAAAGTTCATATGTTATCATTTCAGATTATCATTCACCAGAATAAGGTCATTATATATGCGTTGTTTATTATACGAGTGTGACCAAACTCTATAGGTAAAAGTTATCACTTGAATTCATAAGAAAGAGATAAACGAAAAACAAAATCAATAACTATGAAAATATATTAATCATTACACAAACTAAAAAGAAAAGAAAAAAGAAGAACCCATAACACTAGTACACGATAAGTTCATAACTTTGTTAGATGGCTATGATCTTAAACGATATTGGAGAATACTACAATATGTAGGAAAAGGCACCACCAAATAATCAGAAATATATTGAAGATAAAATCGGGTATAGCATTTCTTTATGATAAAAAAGGATTTATTAATAATAAATAAGGGTATGATGGAAAAGAGAAATAAGATAGCAATCAAATCACATCAAAAAAGTCTTTTTATCGTTACGTAACAATGAATTTAATTATAAAATATAATAAAACTTAAATAAAAATTAAAATAAATGTTATATCTAAAATAAAATTACAATACAATACAATAGATAATAATTAAGTGAATAACCAATCCAAACAAGCTGTGGGGTGTAAAATAAAATAAATACTATGTTTGCATGTACTCTACACGGGTTCACTTAATCTATATACTCCTATAAGTCCTACATTCTCTTTTCTAATACTTGTTTGTCTTCATTATTATATCAGATTTATCCAAACTTAGACGCATAAATACCAAGTGTATTGTACTTGAGCTCCGTTGATCCTTGTAACCAAACCGTTTTAACTGAATTGAATAAATTCTGGACTGAATCGAACCGAATTAATTTAAAACGGATCGAATAGATTGAATATACATTCTAATTTAATTTTCTTCACTAGTAATCAGTTTGTATTAAAATAATAACACCCCAACCATCAATCCTGAATCGATTGATGTTGATTAATTAAGATGACAACCAAGAACTATTATAACTATTACATGGTTAATAAATGGCTGTGTCTTCAGTCTAGCTTTACGGGATATTTAAGAGATTAACCCACTTTTCCTTTTTCTATTTTAGACTAAAAATTCACTGGTAAATGATATTTATATCAGTCAAATTAATACATAACACATGTCTTTATATATATGGGTATTATCTAAATCACAGTTAACTAATACATATTCTCAATTTATTTGATAACTTAACCATACTCCTTCAGGTTTACTTTAATCTTTTTTGATTGTTTTTATACATATTAAAAAGTTCATCTTTTAATATTAGTTAATAATGAAACATGACAATTCAACCTTACTTCATTCATTAAAAATATAACACATACATCAAGATTTTATACTTCAATGGCAACTTTAGAAAAAAAAATATTAATTCTTTATTGATATTTGAAAACATCAAATATTGTGGACCATAAAAAAAAAAATCAATTAATGTGGACCGGCTAGAATAATAAGTTTAGTATGATTTGATGTAAATATTGAATACGAGTAAATTCTTATACATTAATGTTGTATAGACTTTCATGATATATGAAAAAATCAAATATTATGATGACAACAACAACTCAGTAAAAAAAATTAAATAATATTGACCACAAGTCGATCAACACGAACTTTCCCCTTGCCAATCTTCTCTTGAACACCCCTCTTTGCCACTAATATCTGGTTGGTCTGATATCGAGTTAGCTTTCTTCCGAATCTTCTCTAGCTTTCTCTGAGCAGCCCTTCTCTTTCGTGCTTTGGCTTCTGCTACCTTTTTTGCAGGACGAGCATTGATTGCTTTAAACTAAGCTCTCATTGCAGCAACTTCCTCTTTCGTCACTGGTTTTATTGGCTGTCGATGCTTCTGCTCCTCGTCCACGAACCAATATGGCAACCCCTCATCGTGGAACATATACTTATTGTAACCATCATCCATCATTTCCTCTCTCTGCCTTATCAAAATCATCTTCTTTGCTGTAGCCACTATTTCAGCCTTTCTGTCGCTATCCTCACCTAATTCATCTGACTCATCAGACGACGAATCACTTGAATCTGTAGATGGTGCAGGAACAATCTCAAAATCTTCTACTGTCTCAGATACTGGGATTTAGACCAACTCTTCATTAGTCTGTTCTTAGAATTTGGAACACTTTCTCCTACTCGGTCTATCAGCATTTCATTGTCGCCATTATTCTTGTCCAACATATCTTGCTCTTCTGGTTCAACAAAAACATTTTGAGTAAACCATGGTTTTACAACCCCGTCTTGAGTTGGAGTGGTTTCTAGAGGTATGACTAGAGGATTCACTTCATCCTCTCCCTTATCAATGTCAGTTTCTTGAGCAGAATGAGTCATATCATCTTCATCACCACCCTGAACATATAGTCAAGAATCTCAGTCCTTTTAACTTATTTTTTAAACCAAAAAAAAGGAAGAAAAAAAAAGACAATTTGGTTGAAGCCACAAAGACAAATGAACTGGTTCAATAAAAGAATCATAATAATAGTGTTTGGGTGCTGAAAAAAAACTAGAAACCACATTATGGGTGTCATGTCAGCATGGCAGGTATAGTCCAAATTTAAGCGCCTAAGATGGTCCGAGTCAAAGAATGGGTCATTGATTTCGGTTGTGTGCCTAAATTGATCCATCAATGCATATGTTTTCAGTCTAATTTTAACAGAGTTTACCATCATCCAAGTACGATATTTTGGATCGCTTTATCCGCTTTGGTTTTCTTTCCGCTCGAGCCATATACCTTTCGTTTTGGTCCTCAAGAAACCTCTCTATTTTTTCATCACGTCAGAAAATTTAAGTGAACAAGTTCTAACAGTAGTACATAATCAAATAATCATTTTTTGAAACAGATCCAGTAAAAGAGTTAGGTAACCTTCTGCGCTCTTCTTCAGAGTCCACATCACTAGATGCATTCTCCGGGCTTCCAGGTCATCTCCATCATCTTCACTATTTACTTCAGCAGTTTCATCATCATATTCATCGTCATCAACGGCTACTACATCTCTCTTGCCCTGAAATATATGGGCCAGACACTCTGATTAACAGCAAAGTAGAAATTAAAAAGAAAAAGATGAAAAGTAAATGATGATTTGGTTCATGTTAGACCATTACTGAATGCAAAATAAGGAATAATAGACAAAGAAAAGGGGCTAACATGTAAAATAAGGTCTACCCTACACTTGGGATCTAATATAGATCTACATTATGAACAATTTATTGTTCTGTCGTCATTCTCAAAGGAGCCTTTTTTTTTTTTTTTTTTTTTTTTTTGAGGGGGAGATGAACCTATAAAACAACGTGTTCAAGGGGTGGATACTCCACATGTATTCCCTCCAACTGAAAAAAGGAAGTATATACCAGAATTATGACATGGATGCCTAAAGAAGAAAGTTCCTGGAACCAAACAGACCAATAACTTTTAACCAGGAAATAATCTGTATTTTTCTTATATACACAACACAACAAGTGAGCAGTTCCCTGTAGGAATGATTGACTTCACAGAAGCAACTTTGAGGAAAAATACTTTCTTTATCTGAATAACGGTTGCATTACGAAGTGACAAAGTAAGCAGAGTGAAGGTGGGCAATACCTTTATCAATGTTAGAGAAAACAGCTCCTGATCAACATAACCATCTTCCGTTGCATCTGATTGCATACCCAACACCTAGCGTGCTTTGTCCTGTAATTTTAAAAAGGAAGCGAGAGTAAGCTAATGATAACAACAGTAAGGAATATAAAGACAAACGGTGGTCAAAGTTTAAACATCTTCATGGCGATGAACCAAAAGATTCACAAGTATTAAGTTCAGAAACAAACTGAGTTCAAGTGGTAATACAGAAAATTGATTTAGACAAACAGAACACCTGTGAACTCTGGCATCTGCTTTTTCATTACAGACCAACAAGGAAAAAGGAGGGGAGGGAAGCAAATTTGCTAGAAGCGTTGGAAGACGAATTCTTTGCATTGGAGAAAACGGGCCGAGTAGAGTGCAACAGATACAGAAAACTTCATAGGTTATGAAGAAATAGTTGATCAATCGATTAAACACCAGTGAAATAGCCAGCAATACTTTATCTAAAAGAGCTTGGAATAACCCTGTAGTGTAGGCCGGGCCCGGACCGGCACGGGCCCGCGGTCCTAGCGGGCCTGGGCCCTAGCGGTCCTAAAGCCCGTGACGGGCCGGTCTCAACATAAAGCCCACCAGGCGGGCCTGGGCCGGGCCCAACGGTAAAATTTCAAAAAAAAAAAAATTTAAAAAAATGGCCAACGGCCAGATTTTTAAAATCTAGCCGTTGGGCCATTATTTTGACCGTTTATTGTTCAGAAAATAGCCATTTTGGCCCCCAAACTTTTTATAAATACACTTTTTACCTATTCTCAACTATAAATACCCCCTCATTCTTTCATTTTTACTTACAAATCTCTCTCAATCTCTCTCTAATTATTTCCATAATTGCTTACTTTGTTATTCCAATTTCGTGAAAAATTGTCAAGTTGGTGAATTGAATTATTTAAGTCTTCAAGTCTTCAACGATATTCAATTTTCAAGAAGTTGTTCGTTAATTCGGTAAACTCGTTCCAACTCTTTAATTTTTAATATTGTTGTTGTGTTTGTTTTATTTAGTGTAATTATAATTAATATGGATTTTCATTGAAAAAAATATTTGGTGGTAAGGGCAAGGGAAAATCAAAAATTGGTCAATCTAGTAGCCAAGCTACTCCTCCTCCCCCTGTTACCCGTCCTCCTCCACCTATTATTCTAGATAGTGATCACCCTTGTTTTCAATTTTCGGGTAGTCAATTTTATCATGATGTTACACCGGGTCATCAATTAGATGAACAAACGATGAACGCTCTTTATCCTAGTGAAACTATATTAGAAAATGATGATTTAGATGAAACCCAACTGCATTTAGATGATACACCTACTAGTCCTATTAATAACCCAACTGATGCCTCGCCTGACCCTCCTGTAGTAAACCCTACATTTGATAGAAGACCTCCTAGACGGGCCGAAACATCTCTAGTTTGGAACTTTTTTACTCAACTAAGAGAAGAAAATAAGGCTAAGTGTAAAAGTTGTGGGTCTTTGTTGGCTCATAAATTTACTGGCAACCGTAGCGGTACAGGTAGTTTGACTAGGCACATATTAAAACACCCTAGAGATAAACAAAGATATTTACAAATGAAAGCTGCGGAAGAGGGGAGGGGTGTAGGTAATCCGACTCAGACTAGTGCAGGTTCAAATCTAGTCCAACCGGGAATTAACACCGTCACCGGTGAACTTTTATATTACGATCCAAATAAGGATCGTGAAGAATTAGCAAAAATGGTAACTGTTATGTGCTTACCATATAGCTTTCCTTCTAACCCCCATTTTGTACAATATATTAGAAAAGTATATAACCCTACTTATAAAGGATGGCCTCGTGCAACCGTAAAGGCCGACATTTATAAATATAAGCACGAATATGAACAATATTTGCGATATCTATTTACTCATATATAGGTAGAAGTGCCAATGACTGTGACTATCTAACCGTTACAAGTCATTGGATAGACGAGGACTGGATAATGCAAAAACGCATTATTGCGTATAGAATTATTAACTCACGCCACACAGGTAAATTTATTGCTAGAACAGTATCAAATATTTGTAGATATTTTTGTATTAGAGATAAAATAATGTCTGTTACAATGGATAATGCTTCTAGTAACACCAATGCAATAGGCTTGCTTACAAGTACTTTAAATCCCGCATTTTTAAATATTTTTCATGTTAGGTGCATTTTTCATATTTACCATTTAATTGTTGGTGACGGTATGAAACTGTTAAATATAGAAATTGAAAAGGTAAAAATGGCTCTTAATTGGCTATTTTACTCAAACCGTAGAAGTAGACTAAGAGAATATTTTTAAAAATGTGATGAATTTGGCCTTAGGGAAAGAAAGGTTCCTAAACCTTGTCCAACTAGATGGAACTATATGTATGAAAGTCTAGTTGTCGCCTACGAATATAGAAACCCAATTAGCGCAACCTATAATGCTCGTGTAGGTGGTGGTGATGATGATGACGACGAGCACCTTACTAATCAAGATTGGACTAACGTTAAAATTCTTATAGATTTTTTAGAACAATTTTCAGTTGCAACAAACGAATTATCTGGGCAGTACTATCCTACTATTTCAAACTGTTTAGTTTATATTGCTGCACTTGCGAATTTATTTGCTCAATTTTCAGAGGGTGGGGTAATTTATGAACTTGCTATTGATTCTATGAAAACTAAGTTTAAAAAATATTTTTTCCCTATCCTCCCTATTTTTGGCGTTGCCGTACTGTTAAACCCAACAATGAAATTAGGAGGTCCAAACTTTTGGTATTCTAAAATTTATAACTCTTCATCACTTTCGCCTGAAGAATATGCTACACTCGGAGATGCACAATCCTCAATTAAAATAAATGCACAAACAATCTATAATGCCTATCAAACTGCCTTAGATCATGCTAGACTCAATATTCCAACCCCTACTTCGTCTACTTCACGATCAACTAAAAGAACTGCAGGCCTAAAAGCCCTCAGTGCTTGGACGGAGTTCAGGGGTTCCCAAGGTGAGAATATTGGTGATAGTTCATAACTAAATGAGCTTCAAGTGTATTTGTCGCAGGGACTTGAATCAGAGAAGGTAGAAGTGCCAATGACTGTGACTATCTAACCGTTACAAGTCATTGGATAGACGAGGACTGGATAATGCAAAAACGCATTATTGCCTATAGAATTATTAACTCACGCCACACAGGTAAATTTATTGCTAGCACAGTATCAAATATTTGTAGATATTTTTGTATTAGAGATAAAATAATGTCTGTTACAATGGATAATGCTTCTAGTAACACCAATGCAATAGGCTTGCTTACAAGTACTTTAAATCCCGCATTTTTAAATATTTTTCATGTTAGGTGCATTTTTCATATTTACCATTTAATTGTTGGTGATGGTATGAAAATGTTAAATATAGAAATTGAAAAGGTAAAAATGTCTCTTAATTGGCTGTTTTACTCAAACCGTAGAAGTAGACTAAGAGAATATTTTTAAAAATGTGATGAATTTGGCCTTAGGGAAAGAAAGGTTCCTAAACCTTGTCCAACTAGATGGAACTATATGTATGAAAGTCTATTTGTCGCCTACGAATATAGAAACCCAATTAGCGCAACCTATAATTCTCGTGTAGGTGGTGGTGATGATGATGACGACAAGCACCTAACTAATCAAGATTGGACTAGCGTTAAAAAATTCTTATAGATTTTTTAGAACAATTTTCAATAGCAACAAACGAATTATCTGGGCAGTACTATCCTACTATTTCTAACTGTTTAGTTTATATTGCTGCACTTGCAGATTTATTTGAGAAATTTTTAGAGGGTGGGGTAATTTATGAAGTTGCTATTAATTCTATGAAAGAAAAGTTTAAAAAATATTTTTTTCCCTATCCCCCCTATTTTTGGCGTTGCCGTACTGTTAAACCCTACAATGAAATTAGGAAGTCCACAGTTTTGGTATTCTAGAATTTATAAGTCTTTATCACTTTCACCTCAAGAATTTGCTATACTTGGGGATGCACAAGCCTCAATTAAAGTAAATGCACAAATAATTTATAATGCATATCAAACTGTCTTAGATCATGCTAGACCCAATATTCCAACTCCTACTTCGTCAACTTCACGATCAACTAAAAGAACTGCTGGCCTAAAGGCCCTCAGTGCTTGGACGGAGTTCAGGGGTTCCCAAGGTGAGAATATTGATGATAGTTCACAACTAAATGAGCTTCAAGTGTATTTGTCGCAGGGACTTGAATCAGAGAATCCCGACGGCTCCTTCGACGTTTTGAAATGGTGGAAGGACAAACAAAAACACTATCCGGTTTTCTCAAGGATGGCTCGAGATATTTTAACCATTCAAGCTTCAACGGTGGCATCGGAGAGCGCTTTCAGTCAAGCGAGACTTCAAATCAGTGATCATAGAGCGTCGATGAGGGAGAGCTTGGAAAAGGCAGTACTCTTCCGAGATTGGATCCGTTCGGAAAGAAGAAATTTCGGACTTCCAGAATCACAATCGGATGTAGACGAAGCTTATGAAGAAATGCTAGCGGAACTTGCGCAGGATGCTGCTTCGCCCGCAAGCGGTGATGAACAAGCCTCTTTTCCATCACCGCCAACGGAAATTCCTCCGGACCTCGAAGGATTTATGAGATTTGTTAGGGATAATACTTAGACTAATATGTAACTTTCTTAGTTTTTTTTCCTTTTAATGGTGGTATTAGTACCTTGTTGTACTCATTCCATTGGGGGGAGGAAGACTAAGAAAGATAATTGTTTAGTTTATTATGTAACTTGTATTTTGGCACATCTTCCTTAGCTTTTTTTCTTTTAATGGTGGTATTAGTACCTTGTTGTGCTCATTCCATTGGGGGAAGGAAGACTAAGAAAGATATTGTTATTTTTTGTTAATTCGTAATAATAAAAATTATAAGACATTCTCTTGAATATTTCTTTGCAATTTATTTTGTCTTTAAATATGATATGGTATATATATATCCGGAACCATTTAGGCCCGTTAGGCCCGCGGGCCCAGCCCATTTAGCCCGAGACCATGTGGGCTTAGGCCCGTAGCGGGCCGGTCCCATACACAAGGATTGCCAGGCCCGGGACCGCCAAGCCCAGGCCCGCCTTAGGCCCAGGCCCGCCTTAGGCCCAGACCCGCCAGGCCCATTAGGCCCAGGAAGCACCCTTAGCTTGGAATAGGCTTTTTTGGGGAGTACCCAGGTCCCACCATAAACAAACAATCAAATACAGATTATAGCTGGTCTGCTGAACTGCAAAGTTTTTGTTGGTCTATGTTTTGACAGGTAGGGTACACCGAGCAAGGCGATTTCAAAGAAGCACAAAACCAATAAAACCAAATTCATTTAAACCAAAAACAAAACAAGAAAATAGAAGAGAAACGTATAAGTTTGGACTTTGGGTTTATTTGTTCTCTTTATGATTAGCCTACACTCAACTATCACAGTTCAAGAGTCACACGATGATTTATGCTACCGAAAGGGACAGGTAAATCATATGCATTGACCTTGGCTAGTCCTTTAGCTAGAAGCCTTTTTTCTCTTTTCTTTTTTCTCAGTGCAGTATCCTTCAACTCCTCCATTTCTTCGGCAAGTCTTTTATTTCCATCCTCTTTGCTCTCACATTCAACTACTGCTTCCGGATTACTAATTTTCTCTGAAGGAGCCAAAGCTTTCCTCATAAGCTGACGCCATCTACAAGGCAAAGGATATTTATGAAAAACTTACAAGAAAGAGGACATCTTTCTAAGGTTGTGTCTCCTCTTATTGAACAGTAACAACCTAAACTGATTTGATTCTATTAACAGTCTAAGACATGCTTTTCTATTATGAACATCAAAATCTAAGAAATTTTCGTTCCATACTTTGAAAGGTGTTTGAGGTCTTGCTCCCCCAGAACACGCAAGTCCTCACATAGTTTTCTAACCTGGTACATAAACATCAAACGGTAAGGCAACAGAAAGAACAAAAGACTACGAAGGATGCTTCTGGCAAATACAAAACCCAAGATTGATCAGAGTTATACCTCTAGTGTCGTCAGCGAATGATCTCTCATTCGTAAAGAAGCAGGATCATCAAACGTTATTGAAGTAACTGAACCAAGGCTCTTGATATCAGACAACACAAAATCGGCAGCAGAGCAGACCTTCCTTAAGAGTGTCTCCCCATCTTCATACCTATTGGTTCATGTCAAAGTGAACTAGAATAAAACAAAGCAAATAAAAGGAGTCATCTAACTGTGACAAAAGATAGAATTTGTTGTCTGAAACAAGATGACAACACCACTGCTTCATCAACTTTGCCAGGGTTTTAAGGCTTCCTAGAATTCTAAGCATGACGAACATTCGTTTTAACAACAGCCAATTGGAAATCTTTCACATGTATTAAGGCCTATGCGTGTTAGCACAAATAAGATTATAGACAGATGATTTACCCATCACGGTGTCTCTTCTGCTTCGTCCCTCTTAGTACATCGACCACCTATTTAAACATACACAGTCACTAAATTTTTGATAATCACATAAGATAGTCTTTGTTAAAAGTGCCAATAAAGGCAGAAAGTTGGAATTTTTCGATTATCTAACCAAATTAATAATGTCGGATTTTTAAATATATAAATCAGAGCAAACTAATAAAGTCGGATTTTTCAAACCAAGCCACATTTTTTTTTTCCGGTTTGACTCGGATTATCGGTTTGGTGCGATTTGTCGATTTTCTTTGTACACCCCTAATATTGAAGAGTTTAAATCGATTGAAATATTCCACTTCCTGTAAAAACTTTGGAAATTTTGATTAACTTTACTGCACAACAATCGATATACCCCTATCTTGTATGAGGCAGATAGGCTATTTTCTGCGGTCCCCCGATTCAAGAAAAGCAACATACAAATCTACTGTGCAAGTAGCAAATCAGGTTATAATTTTTTTTTCAAACTTGTGTATTCATGAAATTGTATATTCTTTTTTGTTCTCGACTAATCATATAGCAAGAACAGATAATATATTATGCATTTGACAGTTTATTGTACTCTTTGTTCTAGAGGTAATTTTATTTGGATATTCAGAAAGTACTAGAGATCATTTTTATCACAATATTTTTAATATTCATGGATTCTACTCATTGCATACAATAATCCATCAATACATCAAATAGTGTTTCTCCGTCTCAATTTCTTTTTAGTTTTGTTCGATATGTAAAACTTAAGAATTATTTCATTAGGCGTGTATCATCACACTATCTGTCCAGGTAAATTAAATTTATTTTTCTTTCTGTTATTTGGCTTTTCGGCTTTCATTTTCTGTTAGTTCATTTTTTCCTTGTGTAGTCCATTTACTTACTCTTTGTCATACTACCGAATTCAAGTATTCATTATATTACTGAGATAATATATATATATATATATATGTATGTATAAAATAAAGTAGCTGGGTGCTAATAATAATTGAGGAGATAAATGTCTCTTTCGCTATTCTTGTTCATCAATTGAAATAAATTGAGACAACACACAAGTAATTAATCCTATTGTAGCATATAAATCAATGCGTCAAATATATATTCATATGCATAATATAAAGTTGTACAGTCTGAATGTAGAGAAATGTGCAAGTAAAATATTAACGACTCGAGGAATAAGGAATAATTAATCACGAAATTAAATTTGAGATGAGTTAATTTTATGTTTGGTTGGGATAAAATTGCGATATAACTAATTCTAGAATTAGTTATTTCAGGTCCCAAAATTGTAATATTATTTTTATTCCTCTGAAAGGGTAAAATAACAATTTTGAAATAATTTATTTCCCAATCAAACGAGCCCATGTAATGTTGTTATTCTCTGTACTGGATATCACTATGGAAAAAGAAATAGGCAAGACTATGAATAAGAAGAAACTTAAAAGCTGGGAGTCAATGATCCAGGAATTATTATGTTACTTCTAATAACTTTTCTTGTGATATATGGAACTCTAACGGACTTGATTTCTCACGAGATCAATGAACTAATAAAAATTATTTAAGAGAGTTCGTTTTACTTTGTTTAGTAATTGAAAAATTACTTTATTTTGTCAACTCTAATTGAAAAATCACTCTACTTTATTTTGTAATTGAAAAATCATTCTATTATGCACATTGCAACTGAAAAATCACTCTATTATGCAAATTGTATTTTTCCTGTTGCTTTTTGCTGATGTCGCATTTTTTCTTTTCAATCTAACCATTTACCAATCCATTCTATGAACCGACTCGCTAGATTTTTCTTCTTATTTTTTTCTTTAAAGAAAAAAGAGAAAGATCTAGTGGATTGGGTTATGGAGTGGATCATAAATGGTTTTAATAGATGCTTTTGTTATGAAATAAAAGTAATTTAATAGAATATGAATAAAAAAAATATTGTTGAAAAATAAAAATAATTTAGTAAAACATGAACAAGAAATGGAGATAGAGAGAAGAAAGAGATTTTCTTCTTCAATTGTGTGTGTTTTCTTATTTATTACAAGGCCTTTATATAGGCATGAAAATGTGGAGAAATATATCATTGAATATGTCATTAAGCATTTTAGATCAAGGAGGGAGATCAGGGAGAGATTATGGAGTTACAACCATAACTCCATAAGTATTATAGTAGTAAAAGTTATGGAGATAACGGAGAAGAGTAGTGAGCATTACTCCTTTAGTGGTTTTGGACATCCACCATAATTTAAGATTTTATAACACTCCCCCTTGGATGCCCATAGATAATGTGCCTCCTTAAAACCTTGCTAAGAAAAAATCCTATGGAAAAAAAAAATCCTAGTAAAGGAAAAAAAGTACACATATCATGTAATACGCATTGCTTGGTGCCTCATTAAAAACCTTGCCAGAAAAACCGAGTGGGATAAAATCGTAGCTAAGCGAAAAAGAGTACAACGCGTGTTTGCCTCCCCCTGATGAAAACATCAATTTATTTCACCTAGATGATGTGTTCCGATCCTGTATAGCAACTTCTCAAATGTTGAGGTTGATCATGTTTCGTTGAATAGAATCACCAAATTATCAAGCGAACAAATTCATTGAACATCTATTTCACCATTCGATGAAGATTGTGTTTGATAAAGAACTTTGATGAAATATATAATTTATTCTGTCTTCTTCAATATATCCTTCTTTCAATTGAGATAAGCAAACATCATCTTCTTCACTATTATTGGAGTCTTCTCTTCAAAGTAAAGTCACATCGATTGTGTGTTGAGTGACTTATTTATCAGTTGCTAGTATATTGACATTGTTGAATAAGTATCAACAATTGATTGCCTTGTGAAATAATATGGCAGTACCCTCACATACAAATAGATTGTTTGAAGAACGAACTTCAGAAAATGCCTGCATTTGCATAATCAACAAAAATTTGGCAATATTTGTTAGAATAAACAAAACTATATCAATGATTTTTAGTATTCCAATATCTTCATATAGGAATAAAATTATATCTCACTAGCATATTGGTATACTCTCTTAGCAAGATACATTAGTGCACCAATTGCAATAGACACAAAAATAAATCATGTATGTCATAATTGCTCGAATCCACATAAGGATTTGTTGAAGTTTTATTTAATAAATTTCTTGGAAACCTTAATATGCTTCAGAACAATATAAATTCTTAAATGATTTCCATTATATGCATATCAAGTTTTTCATATATTGCCAGATTAAAACCTGAAATGACTACATCCACCAACAGGAAAACATGTCTCTATATAATCAATGCCAGGATATTTACAAATCTTCTTGTGTCACAAGTTGTCTTTATGTCTATCGACTGACCTTTTTCGCATAAGAACACATTTATACCACCACTGGCTTTACATTCAGGTGTTGGGACTATCCATCCAACTTCACATTTTTCAGATGAAGTCAATTTTCATTGCATATTTTTTGTTTTGGCCAATCATTTATCTATCCATATTTCATGACAGATTTGAGCTCAAGATCCTCGTCAATATTAATAATATTGAGCGCTACATTATATTAACAACATCGTCGATGATCATTTTATATCGGTTCCATTATTGCCCAATAAAGATATAACTTATTGAGATATCTTTATCTCATTATTTTCAGGTACCTGAGCCTCCCCCATGAGGTCTTATGACTTGTTATGTCGTGGTGCTCTTCTAGAGCATTTGCCTCCTTATTATGACCATCTTTATTATTTGCTCCTCTTCTTTTTCAAGGAATTTTATCTTTGGAACTGATTGGTCTGTTATGCTTCTTGTGTGCCATAGACTTTGTCCTTCATGGACTTTATTCTATTTGGAGCATTAGCAGCTGAAATATGACATTTAGCTTTGGATCAGCAAATGCGTCTGGCAATAATTTGCAAATGAATTATCACTTGAACTTCAAGTTCATATTTTCTTGTACGAGGATCTATATGTATTCATAATAATTCATTCCACGTATCACTTTCTCAGCTGCCCATTTTCTCCCCTTAATGTTGGGATCACCAACACATTTCCCAACCTTCTTTGGGAACCCATCTTTGTGCATTGTGGTGGCAAAATTATATTATATAGCACATCCATATTTCTATATGGAAATTATTTGGTTCCTGACACTAAACCAATTGTGATAGGGAGAAATTTTCATAACTTGGCTAGATGCGTACAAGTGTTGTTGTATATTAAATAATACATTTCATACCAAATTTCGTTTTGAGACTTCTGTTCTCATAACCAATGGTTTAGGTATAATTGGAGGCATACCATTTCTGCTAAACCAACGTAAATTTAAACCAGCATTATCAAGATAAATAACCATAATTTATGTTCTGGAACTTTGCTCTAATAATTTTTTGAGCAAGCAACCTTGCAAAAGTCAAACTGAAAGTTGATAACAAATGCACATGTGACCATACAATAGATACATCTATCAAAATAATATAATAATAAACGGTCCACATGGCAGGTGAATGGATTCATTTATTTATCGCCTTTTATTCGTTCCAGAAATTAAGGGACTTAATCCCAACCTTAACTGGTATATCATGAGAATAAGCAGCAAAAGAGAATTCTTGAAGAATCTTCAATTTCTTCAATATGCGTGAATTCTCAATTAATTTTCGTATCATAATTGAACCGGGATGGCCAACTGGTCATGCCAACTAATATTTGTTTCAGTAAACCTCTAGTTTACTTATGGTATGTGATTTCATCATCATGCTTATACTTGTGTAATGCAAATAGAAGAAAAGTCGGGAAACCTTTGATGTTTACCCGGTATGATTATAATAATTTGAAGATATTCAATCTTCCTTTCATTTATAGTCTCAATATGCCAACCACTTTGGCTTGCACATTTGAAACTCAAAAAATTTCTTGACTTACTATAATAGTAATGTCATGAACAATTTTACCTATCCAGGTAGTAACAAATTAGCTCTTTTGGAGCTTTTAATTGATTTTGTACTACAAGATCTTTTATCACACCATCCATATGGTGAATGTCTCATTCCGGAGAAAATTATATCATAATAATTGTCATGGTCAAAATCATCATAAGCAAAATTATTTCTTGCTTTAATTTTGCCTTTAATAACTTTTATAAGACTTGGCAAAATATTTTTGGCATATCACATGTACTCGACCAATGACATATTCATGTAACCACATAGTAATGTTCATTACCTTTCTTTCTCTCAAACCTCCCAGTAGAGGTGAGTTGTTGTATTTATTCAACCATGCATAATCACATTCTTATGCATAATTTATATCACATATATATTTCGACATTCACTTTCGGTATGAGTCTGCATTTACAATACTTATCACAAGTCGCAGTCTTTCAAAAAATGGACTATAATCTTCTGAACGTACCTCATATTTACAGACCATATTGATATACATTTCCTTCACCTTTGAAGGATTATTTTGAGAACCCTTATTGTTCTCCTTTTTACAATTACCATAATAATGATTATTATTATTTTGGTCTTTGGCATACCCGCATTCATTGGCCAACCACTTGTCTTCATTTAGATTTATTATGCATTGATATTACATTCACTTCAAGAATGGAGCAAATCAAGTGGGACAAGCTTCATGCTTTTTCATGAAAAATACATTATTTTTCTTTAGTCATCGTTATTTCATCAATATGGTGCACTGAGACTCAAACCCAATGCCTTACCCATTTAAAGGTATGTTAGGCCATAATGCGTTGCGACTCAAACCCAACGTCTTATCATCATGGAGCATCAGGACTCGAACCCGATATCTTACCCTGATGGTGAAACTTAAATCTACTGTCTTACCCCTAAGAAATATCATATTGGGCCAAAATGCTTAGGGACTCACCCTCAAACCTTTAAAAATATTAACACTTTGTGATTATATGCATAACAATAAGAATCTATATAAAGATTATGGCTATACAAGATAAAGCTATATGCAACAGTTAGTCAAGTTGAAATGCAAGGATCGTAGATAAGCTTCTCTGTCAATTTAGTAAGCCAAGGTAAGACATAGCAAAACACGTCACAATATTCAATCTATTTCCCATACATTCACATAATGTTCCTACTTAGTCTTTCATGCTATGAAACTTATAGTTAATCAAATTTCATACTGAAACAAATAAATAGTTCCTTTAGAGCTGTCAAATAAATAAGTGCATTAAAAGACTCATGAAAAGAAATTGTCATACACTGTATTTTCACTCTATGTCAACCATATATGCATCTCATAAATTATATGAAAAAATCAGATTATAATTGAAAAACCTTATGGTTTTATAACCAAATAATCAGAATTCCATTTCGTAAGAATACTGATTTATTTAAAATATTGTCTTATACCATCAGAAAATAAGGCTCATGAGATCATACCTCCTGTTTGCCATTCGAAAGCAGAGATGCTCTATTTGTACCTTAGTAATTTTTTTTTTTAATCAAGGAAACCATTATTAGAATTATACATGATCATTCTTGATCCAACCATCTTATTTTCCTTCACAAATGAAACTAAATGGCCGAGTAACACAAAATTACATCAAGTCTTAAATTTTCATAAATTAAACATGTAATTCATAGTATGATTGAAAAATAATACTCCCTGGTCAATAAAAGCAAACAAAACATTAATATGGCATACGTAATATTACGTTGCCTTCCTGAGATTCTTTGGAAGGGCAACGTAAGGCTAAGCAATCGATGTCAGTACGATTACTGTCCGCCAACTGAGGTTCCCTCCGTACGCTAGACTAGATTGTCAGTGTCGTACGGGAAAACCAATATCGTGAGCAACTGAGAACAGAAGAGAGAATTGAGAAAGAATGCTTGATTGTATAAATGAAAGCTATTACAGAAAAGTTACGCGGTGTCGAGGGGGAGAGACACCAGTACAGAGAATTGTTTGCTTGCTAGAAAGTTTTGAATGCTTGATCCCCCTAATAATGCTTAAAAAAAATAAATCAAAGTTACATGACTTTACCTAAGAAAGTAGTAGATGCATACTAACAGAAAATAAAGTAAAGATACTCTATATTTACAATAAAAAGGACTTAGTCTTCTACAATGTAGAAACAAGTCCGTTTGCAACAATTTCGTCATTCGCATCAGGGTCCGCGCACGATATTGTCTGCGCGCGCGGCGCTGTGGGCATCTGCCTGCGGCTGGGCGCTGGCGCTGATTATCAGTGGGACAACAGAGGCGCCTGCGCACTTGTCACTTGGAGCTGCCGAGATCACGGGGCGGACCGTGGCGCTGGGCGTTGGGAGGCTTGCCAGGACGCCACGGGGCGCGTCCAAGGGGTCATGGGGCATGGATGGAAAGCCGCTCATGACATTCTCCCCCACCTGAGTTGGCAACGTCCTCAGCGCCTTACTTGCAGGGTAGTCATCAATTAGGCTGTTGTAGGCTTTGAGGTTTGTCCCCATTTCCCAAGTATTCTCCTGTGCAACACGTCCCTGCTATTTCACCAAGAACTCTTGGTGATCTTTCCTTGAGGCATGAATCACTCTATCATCAAGAATAGCTTCAGCACACCTTTTTCCGGTTGAATTGGGGCCTCGAATACTGGGTATTGTGAGTTGGCTCCGTGAGGGATCCTCCGTATCTTCCCGAAAAGGTTTCAGGAGACAGACATGGAAGACGGGATGAATTTTCCACCAAGATGGGGTATCCACCAGGTATGCAACGTTTCCAATGCGCCTTTCAATGGACAAGGGTCCAATATATTTTTGCAATAGTCGAGGGTCATGGACTCCCGCAAACAAGTACCGCTTTGGGATTTTGACCATCACTTTGTCTCCTACATGATGCTCAACAAAACGATGATTTTGATCAACATGCCTCTTCATCCGCTTCTGGGCTTTGACAAGGTAGCTCCGCACTATCTCCAAATTTCGCTTCCATTCTCTTGAGAAGCTAGCAGCTCGAGGAGATTTTGACATGTTTGGTGCATTCAAAAAGTGTGGGAGTAGCGGGTGCTGTCCGGTAACAATTTCAAAAGCGCTCTTGTTGGTACTAGAGCTCTTTTGTGAATTGAAACACAGTTGAGCAACATCCAAAAGCTTCACCCAGTTCTTCTGCGATCCAGTTACAAAGTGGCGGAGATATTCCTCCAGCATGCCATTGAACCGCTCCGTCTGGCCATCAGATTGCGGATGAAAACTTGAACTATGGCTTAGTTTTGACCCAAGGCACTCAAAGAGTTGAGTTCAAAAGTTGCTAGTGAAACGCGAGTCGCGATCACTAACGATGTCTTTGGGTAGGCCCCAATATTTGATGACATGAGCGAAGAAGAGTCGAGCTGTATCTTCTGCTGATATATATTTTGGGGCTGCTATAAAGGTAACATACTTGGAAAATCGATCCACCACAACCAAGATAGTTGTGAGATCCCGACCTTGGGCAATCCAGTGATGAAATCCAAGGAAACGCTTTCCCAAGGTCTCTTTGGGACAGCCAGTGGTTCCAAGAGTCCTGCTTGTGTCAGATGGTCCGACTTGTCCTTCTGGCATACTAGAAAAGTCTTCACATACTAAGCGAAGTCATCGGTCATTTGAGGCCAATTATATGCACGGTGAAGTAACACCATGGTGCGTTCTTCCCCAGGATGACCAGCCCACAAAGTGTCGTGGCATTCCGCCAGAAGGGTCCTTCGCAGATCTCCTCCTTTGGGAACATAAAGTCGATTTTCTTTCACTTTCAGGAAACCATCTTCTATGTAGAACTGGCGAGTCTTGCCTTGTTTTACCAAATTAACCAAATACTGTGCAGCAGGATCCTTGATCACTAGACCATGTATCTGGTCTTTTATGGTGGTGGCTACTTCGCTCCTCCTTAGGGTGGAGAGTAAGCACACTGATGCTAGATCTGCTCTCTGACTGAGTGCATCAGCATCTTGATTCGTCTTCCCACTGTGGTACTCCAAGTTGAAGTGAAATTCCACTAGGAGTTCCTGCCACCTGGCCTGTCGACCATTCAGCTTCGGTTGAGTCATGAAATGGCTCGCAGCTGTATTGTCTGTCTTGACCACGAATAGGGTTCCCAGCAGATAATGCCTCCAAAGGCGTAGGCAATGGACGACATCCAATAATTCCTACTCGTGGGCGGCATAGCGCTGGTCTGCATCCTTTAACTTCCGGCTCTCGTATGCTACAGGATGCCCTTCTTGTAGCAAGACTCCTCCAAGTGCATAATCGGAGGCGTCCGTTTGTACCTCGAATGGCTTGGCCAAATCAGGGAGGGCCAAGACGGGGCTACTAGATATAGCCACTTTCAATGCGTTGAAGGCATCCGCTCGCCGTGGTCCCCAATCCCAAGGCGTGACCTTCTTGGAAAGTTCTGTTAGTGGTACTGCGATGAGAGAGTAATTCTTCACAAAACGGCGATAGAAGTTGCATAGTCCAAGGAACGCCCTCAAGGCGTGGACATCCTTAGGCGGCAGCGAATCTGTGATAGCCTGAATCTTCTGCTGGTCCATCTTGATCCGCCCTTCCTCAATGTCATGCCCGAGGAAGTCGATCTGTTTCTGAGCAAAGGCGCATTTGGACGGCTTCACATATAATTTGTGCTCCCGCAATCGTGTTAGGACCTTCCGCAGGTGCTCTAGATGTTCCCCCAGTGTCTGGCTATATACGACAATGTCGTCCAAGTAGACCACCACGAATTCATCAATGTATTCCCGAAAAACTTGGTTCATCAGGGTGAAAAATGTGGTTGGTGCATTAGTCAAGCCGAATGGCATCACCAGGAAGTCGTATGACCCATATCTTGTCACGCACATCGTCTTGTGTTCATCGCGCTCTGTGATCCGAACTTGCCAATAACCTGTCTTCAGGTCTATTTTGGTGAACACAGTCGCACCACCCAATCTGTTGAACAAGTCTGCCATGAGCGGAATAGGATACTTGTTTTTCACATTGATTTTGTTTAGAGCCCGGTAATCTACACATAGTCGTAAACTCCCATCGTGTTTCTTTTGAAATAGCACAGGGGACCCATATGGGGACTTGGAGGGTACGATGATCCCTGTGTCTAGCATTTCCGTCAATTGTCTCCGAAGCTCGGTGAATTCGGGTTGTGATATTCTGTACGGTCCCCAGGCAGGTGGCTTCGCACCCGGCACCAACTCAATCTCATGGCCCACAGTGCGCCTCGGCGGGAGTCGCTTTAGCATGTCTTGTGGCATGACGTCTTCGAATTCCAGTAACAGCTCCTTCACGGGTGTAGGAAGAAGATCGAGGAGTGTTCTATATCTTCAATGCAGAGGGTAGCCAAGAACGTAGGTTCATGTCTTTTGACCCCCTTCTTCAACTGCAAGGCCGAGATGTTTTCAGCGGCCATCTTCTTGGGCATGCACGGGATGGTGTAGGGCTTGGCCCCATTTGTTAACATCATCAGTAGCATATCTGCATACGGCACGGGCATGGTGCTGGTTTGCCTTAGGAATTCCAGCCCCACTATCAACTCAAAGTCGTCTATGACCACCACCCGCAGGTTGAATTTTCCTTCATAGGGTCCAAGTTCACTGGTACTTCTCTGGCTATTCCACCAACTGGTTGAGGGGGTGAGTTGATAGCCTTGACACGACCTCTGCCCTTTCCTACAACTACGCCAAGGCGCTCCACCTAAGTCGAGGCCAAATAGTTGTGGGTCGCACCCGTGTCTATCATCGCTCAAATAGGTTTGCCATTTACCTTCATCTCGACGAACATTAAGGTCCTCTTTAGGAGGGGTCCTCTCATCCGCCTTCTTTTTCTCTTTATTGTTGATTGGGCAGGGGTCCTTCTTCTTACGAATACCAGCACTGGTCCCTGCTAAGGCTTCAGAAAAGGAGCCAACAATTGCATTGAAGGCGCCTACCGGTTCGGTCTGATCCGCATCATCAGACTCGTCATCCGTCGGACCATCAACAGCTTGATAGGCATTCATCTGTGCATGCGGGCACTCATTATTCCAATGTGGTCCGCCACAATGACGGCATCCTGAAGGGGGTTTCCTCCCTTGATCGTTGTTGTTAGATGCAGCGCTAGTACTGCCTGAGGAGGGAGCCTTAGATTTGATTTCACTCCGATCTCCTCCACTTCTGCTTGGGCCACCAGTACTCGGATGGCCTCAATTGTATCCTCCTTTGACAGGCTGTTGAGGTCTATCCTTCTGAGCTTTCACTTGATAATCCCCAAGGCATTCCGCTGCTTGGATCGCCTTGGGTAACGTGTCTACCCTTTGTCTTTGGAGTTCCATACGGGCATAGGGTTTCAACCCTTCCAGGAAAGTGAAGAGTTTACCTTTTTCCCCCATGTCGCGTATGCTCAACATGAGTGCAGAGAATTCTCGCACGTAGTCCTGCACTGATTTGGTCTGGCGGAGCTCCCGTAACTTCCTCCTTGCATTGTACTCAATATTTTCGGGGAAGAACTGCAAGCGTATGGCGGCCTTTAGATCTGCCCATATGTCGAGAGTATCTTCACCGGCCCTGATGGCTTCGTATTTCACCCGCCACCAGAGTTTAGCATCACCCTGAAGATACATGGCAGCAGTTGCCACCTTCTTAGCTTCTTCTAAGCCTCCCACAGCATCGAAGTATTGTTCGATGTCGAAGATGAAGTTTTCCACTTCTTTGGCATTCCGAGCACCACTGTATGGCTTTGGCTCGAGAATTTTCAGTTTCTGTGTCGTGGGGGCGAAATTCACAGCACCCCCGGTTTGGTTCCCGCTTCCTCGAAGCAGGCCTTGTAAAGCAGCATTGACAACGTTGAGCTGGCCTGTCAAGTTGTTTATAGTTTGTTGCATGGCAGTCACCCTGTCTGCCTCTTGTGCCCTGTGGGCTAAATCTTCGACATTGTCCTGCTGGAGGCCCTCAAATTTTCCAAAAATTTCAGCTGCCTCTGTGGCTGCCATTTGCCTGTCTCCTTCAGAGTCACGGCTGATGTTTTCTATGTCGACTTCGGCCTGGTGCATCCTGCGATCCAGGTCGTCCAACCTTTGCACTAGGCTGGTCTTTAGGTCAGGCACCGTTTCTACGATGGGCCGTAATGCGTCAACCATCTCCTCAAGGGTCGCGATGCGATCCCCATGATTCACCATGGTAAGAAATGGTGGTAATTGCAATATCATCCCTCGTCCGATGTCGAACCTAGGCTCTGATACCAACTATTACGCGATGCCTTCCTGAGGTTCTTTGGAATGGCAAGTTAAGGCTAAGCAATCGATGTCAGTACGATTGATGTCCGCCAATTGAGGTCCCCTCCGTACGCTAGACTAGATTGTCAGTGCCGTATGGGGAAACCAATGTTGTGAGCAACTGAGAACAGAAGAAAGAATTGAGAAAGAATGCTTGATTGTATAAATGAAAGCTATTACAGAAAAGCTACGCGGTGTCGAGGGGGAGAGACACCATTACAGAGAATTATTTGCTTGTTGGAAAGTTTTGAATGCTTGATCCCCACTAATAATGATTAAAAAAAATAAACCAAAGTTACATGACTTTACCTAAGAAAGCTATAGATGCGTACTAAAAGAAAATAAAGTAAACCTACTCTATATTTACAATGAAAAGGACTTAGTCTTCTACAATGTAAAAACAAGTCCGTTTGTAGTAACTTCATCATTCGCATCAGGGTCCGCGTGCAGCGTTGTCTGCGCGCGCGGCGCTGTGGGCATCTGCCTGCGACTGGGCGCTGGCGCTGGTTATCAGTGGCGCGACAGAGACGCCTGTGCGCTTGTCACTTGGAGCTGCCGAGACCACGGGGCCGATCGTGGCGCTGGGCGTTGGGAGGCTTGTCAGAACGCCACGGGGCGCGTCCAATGGGTCATGGGGCATGGCTGGAAAGCCACCCATGGCAGTAATAATGCCCACGTTTCCATTGGTTCAACCAAATTGATTCAAGGTTGTCGACCAGACGTTTCTTCTATGTTGGTTAAAGCTTTGTGCTGATAACGTGTTATGAAATAAAAATAATTTAGTAAAATATGAACAAGAAATGTTGTTGTGAAATAAAAATAATTTAGTAAAACATGAACAAAAAATGGAGATAGGGAGAACAAAGAGATTTTCTTCTTCAATTGTTTGTATTTTCTTATCTATTACAAAGCCTTTATATAGGCATGAAAATGTGAAGAAATATGTCATTGAATATGTCATTAAGCATTTGAGATCATGAAGAAAGATCACGGGGAGATTATGGAGTTACAATCATAACTCCATAAGTATTATAGTAGTAAAAGTTCTGGAGATAATGGAGAAGAGCAGTGAGCATTATTCCTTTGGTGATTATAGACATCTACCATAATTCAAGGTTTTATAACAGCTTTTGAATTTTTAAATGGTTAAATTAAAAAGAGAAATGCCACAGTAGCAAAATGCAATCTTTACTGTGTTTTGCTTCTGGGATCTTCTCAAATACAATCTTTTCTGATTTGGTTCTCAAAATACCTTATAAGAAATTCCAGAACAAGATAAATGATGGAGTGCCAATTATTGAAGAATTTGAGAAGCGTTATCTTTATGATTGATTCCAATATCTGGCTAGAACTCTTGCTCTGAGTAAAGGGTAGTTCTTCAGTATAAAACACGACTCAATTACAGTACAATATTCGGAAAAAATTTAAAATTTGAAAAAAGAGAAGCAATGAGATGAAAGAATTGCTACATAAATAGTGTAAAAAGGGCAAAAATATTCTCCCTGTGCTGTAACAACTTCTGAAGCAAAGCAATCTCTATTCTTCAGCTTCCAAAATTTATAGTTCATCATTTTGAGCACCATATTATCCATCAAAAAGACGACCAGATTCAGACCTCATCGTGCAGCTTGTGGCCTGGTAAGATCAAAATATAGTCCATTTCACAATAAATCACATAATTGGCAAAAGAAAAAAAAAATGCTGAGAAAGAAACTCTCTTTTACACATCACTATGACATAGTTACTCTTTTCATCTGAAGTTCAAAGAGAATTACCAGTGTTTAAAATGACTGGACAATCATTGGATTTGTGAAATTATGCATTTCCAGAATATCACTTCCTCACGAATGGTTTTTGGCATACAAGTAGTCGCTGCTCACTTCCGTTCTGGAGGTCGATCACCCTAGCTTCCCAGCGGATTTGGGCAGCTAACGTTCGTGCTTTCTCTATTGGACCCAATGTATCAGAAAGAATAATCCATCCCTGCAATAAGTATATTCTTACAATTCATATTCCAGTGTCATCAAAAGCGAAAAGCGCAAAGAAGATCCAAAGTCTGTTGGGGCTCTAAGCGCAAAGCGCAAATAAAGCATGGGCTTTAATGAAGAAAGGCGCAAATGGAGAAAAACTACAAATATGTATGAGTAATCCAAGACTAATATTTATAAGCATGAATACCAAATATATGGACCAAAAAAAGTAAAGAAATTTTACAATAAAGTGAAATATCAATTGTTTAATGTTGCCTCTTTAGGATTACGCTCATGGGTAAAAAAAAAAGTATGTCTTAAAAAGCACTTGGTGCTTAAAAGCACTTTTTAATGCTGGAGCTGGTTTTATAAATAAGCAGTTACTGTTTGGATAGAAGTGCTGGAGCTGAGAAAAAGTTGCTGAGGTGTTTGGGAAAAAGGTAGGTGAAAAATCTAAAATATCCTTAAAACTGTTAGTTACTATAGAGGAACTGATTATTCAAGATTTCTAATTCGAATTTACTCATATACAAATAAATTACTCTATATTCAATTCACATTCAGTTCATTTTACCAATAAATATAGATTATGTATTTGAAGTGGCTATGTTCTAGCTGTTATTTGGTTTTAAAAATCTAACTAATTTATAAACAAAGTTGCTCAAACTATTACGTGCTCTCTGCTATTAGTATGCATATGTATTAATGCTAACCAATATTTCATATACACAACAGTGCACTAACTGGTGGCTTTCCAAAAAGTTTCATTTCCCACCAAGCCAATGTAATGGAAACCTTTTATAAATGAAGAACAAATGAGAGAATCCACATTCATTAGAAATTTTTTACTAAAGGTGGGTCATCTATTTACCTACGGAGCTTAATTATGCATACAAACTTCTTCAGAATACTTATTTCGATTTCTTGAATTATTCAGCAACTCTGGATACTTCACAGAATTCAAATCACCAGAAGAAAGTAATGCCACAAAAATCTCAAAAAGAAAGATAGAGAAGTGATGTAGAGATTGAGGAAATGAAGAGGAAAGAAGAGAGAAAACCAAATAGTAGCAGAGAGGAAGAAAAGAAGACGGATGAGTCTAGGGATTTTGTTAGTAAGGGGTATTGTTTGAATTAGGAAATATTATAAGGGATAAAAAGGTAAAATTATTGGTCAAAGTAAAATGGCTTTTAAGCCAAAAAACAATAAGTTGGGGTAGTCCAACTTATTGCTTTTGGCTTGTTTTGGACCTTTTGGCTTAAAAGCCAAGTGCTTTAAAGCACTTTTTTTACTTTAACAAACACCCAAATAAGCTAAAAAGAGCTTAAAAGCTAGTTTGACCAGCTTTTTAGCCAATCCAAACGCCCTCTTAGAATCTTGATGACAATACTGAAGTGCCCATTAAGCGAGGCGAAGCGCTCAACATGTTTTGAGCTTCGCTTCAGGGTTTAACGCGTTTTAAGCACGCCTTTGATAACACTGTCAAATTCATATGTGAAAAGAGTGCAAACTGCAAGAAATCAAGCTGACATGATGGTGACACTTCTGAAGGAATAGTAAACCAAAAAAAAAAAACTTCAAAGAGGAGAGAGCAAACAAAATATTACCTCAGGCCTTAAAATACGATCCATCTCCAAAAGTAGTTGAAACATGCTGCATTTTTGTGAAACAATATGGGAAAGGAGCCCATTCGCATGGAGCAAATCATATGTTCGGGGATATGTTGGAAAAGGTTCACACCTGGTTAAAATTTTAAACAACATTCAAATCAATCACCAGAATATTTCAAGCATAGAGCAATAAAAGCAGTTCAACTTGCTTTATGAGATATCAACTGAATATCATGACTGCTATTTCAAGAATATATCCGTGGTGAGAATACAAGTCAAGCCTCTAATGGTGCTGCCTTTCTCTATTATTCATTTCCTCCTCATGAACCATATAAAGACATGCCTTTTATTCATAAAGGAAAACTGCAATTCTTCATAAAATTGTAATTGCTTCCACCATACTAATATGAGACAGAAAATATATAATAAAATTTAACTATCAAGCAAATTAAAGAAAATAAGAAGTTAAGAACATGAGCATCCATTCACTCCAACTTACATATTCACCACATCAAGCACATGTATCATTGCAAGTCTTTTTTTCCATTTATAATAATATCTCACCAGTTATGGAGAACACCGGCAAAACCTCGATCAAGTATTAGTGGAAGTGTATTACGCGCCCCAAGAGGCACAACATTCATCACCCATACCGCTTTGCTTGCCTCCATCAACGCAGCACTAAGACCGCCATAATGAGCATTCATGTCCATGACATTCCGTACCATATTATAAGGAGGCAATGGATCATCATCACCTGGCCTTTTCGGATGGTCAGAGAAAATCAAAGGTGACAGCAAAGACCAATAATTTCTCAAAGCTAATTTCCAGAATTCTGAATCCTCAAAGAAATCATCAGGATGGAGCCCTATCACACAGCAAAAGATTGGTAAGAAATTGACTGCTAAAAATAAAGGGGCAAAATGACCAGAAATTGGAGAATGAAGATGAAATGGAAAATGTTTCAACAACCAATTTTATTGTTGAGAAAGAAGACTTGCCATGAATTTCAAACTCAGTGGAATTCGGAGGATCAGATTTGCTATGAAGTGGAACCCACCGGTGACTGGTTGTCCCAGATATACAACGTGCGAGTGGTTGGTAATACAACTGCATATCATTTCCTTTACAAACTGGTATATCACCCTGCCTGCTACATTTAAAGGCAAATTCTCATCGCATAAAGGTACAACTGTAACTTAAAAAGGGAACGAAACACACAAACATTAACACCTGAGCATAAAGAGCATTTTCCCTTTGGTATAGGGATAGGGGCATACGATAATTATAAATAAGTGGACAAATGGAAACAGCTTCAAACCTATCCATGAACATAACAGAAACAAAGTATTTTATCAGAACAAAAGCTCTTTTATTTACACATTAGGAAAATCTTAATGGGGTGTATG
>MCJB01049992.1:0-36871 GCA_002018475.1 Nicotiana obtusifolia
GGGAAGCAAAGATAAAATAGGGGGAAGAAAGAAGAAAGGGGGGAGGAAGAGAGAAAAAAAGAGGGAGGAGAGAGGGATGGCCTACTTGCTCATGGTCGCCGGCGCCGGCGAGCTTGCCGGTGTGGTGTAGCAAATCGTCGATGAGAGAGGGAGAAAGTGGAGATCGGAGAGGGAGAGAGAGAGACTACTGTTTTTTTAAAGATAATTTAAATATATTAAAAATTATTCAACAAATATAAAAGCATTCGCTCCTAAAGTCACTATATATTATAAAGCTATCAAAAAAACAAGAAGAAATACTTATACATTAATATCCTAAGTATTAGATTTAAAATAAGTAAGATTATTTTGGTATATACTATATTTTGTTAAGGGAATTTTGTCAGAAAAAAGTCAAAATTGCTTCTGCTTATGGGAAGAAGTTATTTTTTTCTGCTCCTCATAAACTGCTTCTGCTTCTTCCCAAATGCACTTTTTTCCCCTAAAAAAACTTGGTCAAACTCCTTATGTTAAGAAAAAAAAATTCTTTTGGGAAAAAACACGTTTGGCCTTTGGAGAAACTTGGCCGAACAGGCTATAAGCAACCAAGCGCTGCTTTAGCTCTTTGATGTTTTAAAGTAGTGGCAGTGTTGCTTTAAAGTCACTGCAGTATCTAGCCCAACTCGTACATCACCAACTCATAAGAGAATCAATAGTCCAATTAGGTGAGAAAGTTGGAGTTGGACTCCTAAGGAGATTGATATTTTGGAGTAGGATGGTACTAGAAGTGCAATTAGGAGAGAGTATGGAAGCGAAAAAGATTTTCAAAGAATAATAAGGAAGATCAGAAAAAGAAAGGAATAAAGCAAAGGAGAAGAGAGAATTTATGGTCAGAGATTCAGGAAAAAGATGGAGGAAGTGGCCAGTGGATGTGAGACTATGGGTTTGGGAGGAAATAGATCAAGTGTTATTTTTTCGGACTACCAATTAAAACCTTGAAAGCTTAGCTAAACTACTTAGGAAAAAATGATTATTTGCGTATAAGCCTCTTTTTGGTCTAATTTTTTGTTTAGGAGTTTTATAGCTTTACTCATAAAAAGTAAACTAATTACGCTTGTCTATCCATTTAATTTTCTATCCATAAAACTAATTATCTTTCCTATCTATTGTAGCTTTTGTGGGTAATTAGCTATTTTTTTATCCTTTTCTTTTTTCTCCTTTTTCTTTTTTCATTTTTTCCTCCTTTTCTATTCTTTTTTTAATTCATATTATTCTTTATTTAATTATTTTCAAATAATTTGATTCCATACTCAATTTTGGCTACTTTTTTTTTCTCTTTTTTCTTTCCTTTTGTTCATTTTCTTTATTTCCTCTTCCTTTTCTGTATAATCTAATTACATTCACTTTTTTGCTCCTTTTTTTTATTCTTATTTTTTTTACACAATAATAAAAGATAATTGATATCTATATAGAGGAAGAAGAGCAGCAGGATTGAAGAAGCTGGTTCAAAGCTAAGGTATCAATCGGCTTTCTTACCATCTTTTTTTTCTATCAGGGGTAGATTTATTCACCTTCTTTAGTATAAGTGATTGTATAATATACTATTGTGTATTTCTTTTTCTCTTTTAAATCAATTATTAGAACAACTTATACATTATACATGTTTTCTCTTCTCTTTTTTTCATTGTATTTTTTTTACATATATGCATTACTATAAATATTTTTAGCACATAGGATCCAAAATTATATATCATTATAATAAAATGGTATATTAGTATAATAAAATGGTATATTATTATTATGTTATTGTAAAATACTTGTCACAATAGTATATCAAAACAGCATATAAATATACCAAATAGGTATATTACTATTTTATGTCTTCCGACACCTACTTCTTATACATGAATATTATTTTCATGGAACTCCATCAAAAAATTCATTTAAGAATACATTTTCAAGGACCTAGTTGGGAAAATTTAAAAAAAATTAAAAAATGACTTATTTATTATGATATACTGTTATATTATATTGTATACTAAAACAATATAATGTTACTATAACCATGACTTTAGCTTCGCATAAGGGTGTATTGTGGGCCGGGCCCGCGTGCCAAATGGGCCGGTTCAAACCGGCCGGTCTCTAGTGGTGCAAAAGCCCATAGCGGGCCGGTCCCGACCAAATAGCCAGTGAGCCCGGGACCGTTTAGCCCGGGACCGGCAGGCGGGCCTGGGCCGGTTCAACCGGGCCAAACGGGCCCCAACGGCTATTTTTTTAAATTTTTTTTTTTTAAAAAGGGCCAACAATCAGATTTTTAAAATCTAGCCGTTGGCCTTTAATTTTCAGCCGTTTGAAAGTTTAAAAAATAGCTATTTGGCCTCCAAACTTTTTCTAAATATACTTTTTCCCTATTCTCAACTATAAATACCCCCTCATTCTTTCATTTTTACTCACAAATTCATCAATCTCTCTCAATCTCTCTCTAATTTTCTTCCATAATTGCTTACTTTATTATTGCAATTTCGTGAAAAATTGTGAAATTGGTGAATTGAAGTCTTCAAGTCTTCAACGATATTCAATTTTCAAGAAGTTGTTCATCAATTCGGTAAACTTGTTCCAACTCTTAAGTTTTAATATTATAGTTTTTTTTGTTTTATTTAGTATAATTATAATTAATATGGACTTTTCTTTGAAAAAAATATTTGGTGGTAAGGGTAAGGGAAAATCTAAAATTGGTGAATCTAGTCGCCAAGCTACTACTTTTCCCCCTGTTACCCGTCCTCCTCCACCTGTTATTCTTGATAGTGATAACCCTTGTTTTCAATTTTCCGATAGTCAATTTTTCCATGATGTTGCACCAGGTCAACAATTAAATGAAGAAGTTATGAATGCTCTTTATCCTAATCAAACTATCTTTGAAAATGATGAGGAAAATGATGATTTAGATGAAACGCAGCCGGATTTAGATGATACACCTACTAGTACTGTTAATAACCCAACTGATACCCCACCTGACCCTCCTGTAGTAATCCCTACTTTTAATAGAAAACCTTCTAAACGGCCCGAAGCATCTCTTGTTTGGCACTTTTTTACTCAACTAAGAGAACAAAATAAGGCTAAGTGTAAAATTTGTGGGTTTTTTATGGCTCATAAATATACTGGCAACCGTTGCGGTACGGGTAGTTTGACTAGACACATATTGAAACACCCTAGAGATAAAGCTAGATATTTACAAATGAAAGCTGCGGAAGAGGGGACAAGTGTAGATACTACGGTTAACCCTAGTACAGGTTCAAATCTGGTTCAACGGGGAATTAACACTGTTACCCGTGGCATTTTATATTATGATCCAAATAAAGATAGTGAAGAATTGGCAAAAATGATTTCTGTTATGTGCTTACCCTATAGTTTTCCTTCTAACCCTCATTTTGTGCATTATATTAGAAGAGTTTTTAATCCTACTTATAAAGGATGGCCTCGCGCAACCGTAAAGAGCGATATTTGTAAATATAAACATGAATATGAATAATATTTGCGCTATTTATTTACTCATATAGATTGTCGCATTGCTATTACTACTGATATTGGTAGAAGTGGTAATGACTGTGATTATCTAACTATTACAAGGATAGATAAGGAGTGGATAATGCAAAAGCGCATTATTGCTTATAGAATAATTAATTCACGCTACACAGGTAAGTTTATTGCTAACACAGTTGCAGATATTTGTAGATATTTTTGCATTAGAGATAAAATAATGTCGGTTTCAATGGATAATGCTTCTAGTAACACTAATGCTATAGGCTTGCTTACAACTAAACTAAATCCTGCATTTAGTAATATTTTTCATGTTAGATGTATTTGTCATATTTACCATTTAATCGTCGATGATGGTATGAAAGTTTTAAATGTAGAAATTGAAAAGGTTAAAATGGCTTTAATTGGCTTTTTTATTCAAACCGTAGAAGTAGACTTAGAGACTATTTTAAAAAATATGATGAATTTGGCCTTAGAGAAAGAAAGGTTCCGAAACCTTTTCCGACTAGATGGAATTACATGTATGAAAGTTTAGTTATTGCATATGAATATAGAAACCCAATAAGCGCAACGTATAATGCTCGTGTAGGTGATGATAATGAACACCTTACAAATCAAGATTGGACTAATGTTAAAATGCTTGTAGACTTTTTAGAACAATTTCATGTTGCTATAAATGAATTATTTGGGCAATATTATCCTGCTATTTCTAACTGTTTAGTTTATATTGCAGTACTTGTAGATTTATTTACTCAGAGGGTGGGGTAATTTATCAACAAGCTATTAATTCTATGAAAGCTAAGTTTAAAAAATATTTTTTCCCTATCCCCCCTATTTTTGGTATTGCTGAGGTGTTAAATCCTATAATGAAATTAGGAGGTCCTCACTTTTGGTATTCTAAAATATATAACACTTTATCACTTTTAGCTGAGGAATTTGCTACACTTGGAGATGCAAAATCCTCAATTTAAATAAATGCTCAAACAATTTATAATGCTTATCAACTTGCCTTAGATCATGCTAGACCAAATATTCCAACTCCTACTTCGTCTAGTTCGCAATCATCTAAAAGAACTGCAGGCCTAAAAGCCCTTAGTTCTTGGACGGAGTTCAGGGGTTCTCAAGGTAATAATATTGGTGATAGTTCACAACTAAATGAGCTTCAAGTTTATTTGTCACAGGGACTTGAATCAGAGAATCCCGACGGCTCCTTCGATGTTTTGGAATGGTGGAAGGACAAACAAAAATACTATCCGGTTCTTTCAAGGATGGCTCGAGATATTTTAAGTGTTCAAGCTTCAACAGTGGCATCGGAGAGCGCTTTCATTCAAGCGAGACTTCAAATCGGTGATCATAGAGCATCTATGAGGGAGAGCTTGGAAAAATCAGTACTCTTCAGAGATTGGATCCGTTCGGAAAGAAGAAATTTTGGACTTGCAGAATCACAACCGGAGATAGACGAAGCTTATGAAGAAATGCTAGCGAAACTTGTGTTGGATGCTGCTTCGCCCGGAAGCGGTGATGAACAAGCTTCTTTTCCACCACCACCAATGAAAATTCCTCTGGACCTTGAAGGATTTATGGGATTTGTTAGAGATAATACATAGACTAATATGTAACTTGTATTTTGGCACATCTTCCTTAGTTTTTTTTCCTTTTAATGGTGGTATTAGTACCTTGTTGTGCTCATTCTATTGGGGGGAGGAAGACTAAGAAAGATATTGCAATATATATATATATAAACTCTATATATATATACATATATATAAGGCACTATAGATATATCTAATACATATAAACTATATATATATATATATATATGTATATATATATATATCTAATACATATAAGCTATATATATAAGCAATTTATATTAGTATATACATATATAGTTTACAAGAAATTTTCTAGATAAAAGAATTTTAAAAAAATAGCCCGAAATGAAAAAGCCCATTTAGGCCCGCGGGCCCGGCCCATTTAGCCCGGGGGCCATCTGGGCTTAGGACCGCAGTGGGTCGGTTCCACTCATTTAGCCCGTTAGGCCTGGGACCGCCTCAGCCCGGCCCGCCTAAGCCCAGGCCCGTTTGACCCATTTAGGCCCGGGCCCGGACCACAATACAGCCTTAGCTTCGCATAATAGCACCTAGATGATTCAACAAATAGCAGTCGAAGTGTACTATTATGGTATATTGTATACATTACAGATTGCAGTATATTGCATATTATTATAGTATACCATTATAGTATATTGTATACTATAAGACTATACTATTGCAGTATAGCTATATACTCGTACAATATATTGTATACCATAGCGGTGTACTTTTATGGTAACTGTGTTCTTCTTCGTATACTATAGTCGTATACTATTGCAATATAGCTATATACTCCTATAACATATTATATAGTGTAGCGGTATACTGTTGGGTAGCTGTGTTCTTCTTCGATTTTGATCTCAATCACCTCAAATCAGCTTCAAATGTGATCAAATTTCAGTAATTACTTCTAGAAGGTACTAAAAGCAATATTTAATAACACCCACTTTGAATCAAACAAGAAATCTTCAAAATAAAGATTTTAAATTCAAGAGCTTCAAGCCCAACAATAGTGGATATTCAAATACACATAAAATTCAGATCGGGGAAGCTTACTTGAAGGTACTATAAGCAATATTTTATAGCACCCACATCGAATCAAACAATAAATCTTCAAAAATAATTTCAAATTAAGGAGCTTCAATCTCAATAATGGTGGGTCTTCATACACCCACAAAAATTCGATCTGACAAACTTAATATATAACCACAAGAACACATGGGTACAAATAAATACACAAAAAAGAATATACTAATATAGAAAGAGGAGTTTTGAGTGAAAATCATGTATAATAATATGAAAACTTGTCTTTTAAAATTTATATAGAAAAATCTAAAAAAAGAACTAGGTAAATTCATGGGTTTGTACTAAATTTTCATCATCCACCAAAAAGACTAAGCTATGGGTGTTTTCTAAAAGGGGAAAGGAACGTGTGGGGTGTGAGACTTTGCTTGTTTAGAGAAATTGAAAAGGGAAAGGGGATTGGGTAGACGGGTAAATAGTTTAGACCGTATAGGTAGGTGTTTACCCAAAATTTGGTAACAATTAAATTTGCATGTGATTTAAAGGATACGCGGTTTAATTTAACACGAAGAATTAAGAATAGCAGATAAATGAATTAAAGATGAAATAAATGATCAAACCAATCGCAATGTTATGACCAAGCCTGATCTTAGATTGAACAGCGACCTCGTCCTCGATTGGACACTTGGTTCGAGCCCAGTCGTGAATGAAGAAAAGTACAAGTGTGCAGAGTTCTTGACATTAGTTTGAGAGAAAAAATAAAATTTTATTGCTTTAAATTGCGTGTTACCATGTGTCAGACTAAAGAAAAAACTTTCCCTTTATATAGTAGGAGAGTTTCAGTCCTAGTACAAGTCTAAAAAAAGGGAAAAATCTTCTTTCCCCGGTAATTATTGATCCATGATCGACATCGAGTGAGATTCGCGCTCTGATATCCATTTGAGAGCGAGTATTAAAGCCCTCCATCTGTCATGCATAACTGTTCACCATGTCTCCTGAGGTTTAGAACTTATGTTCGGCCTGTGGAGCGTCGCCATACCTTGTTCGATATCGGATATATCGTTCACTCTTCCCGGGTCTTGATATGAAGGGTCTCTGACCTCGATTACAATCTCGCAGATCCATGCTCTCTCTTTGTTCTCTCATCGGGGAATCGAGGTAGACATTGCCCCTGATATTACTCGCACACAGATAGTCCCCTCATTTTTCGGAGAGTAGATCTTTCGAAACGATGGGAACCGATAAGTGAACCCCAGTTTCTTCCTTTGTACGTTATAACCGAGATGACGGGTCTACGAAACGTCCCATCAACCGTGTTGTTCTGACTTCGGACACGTGCCAATTGCTGGTTGACCCTCCTCGAATGTGAAACGTCACGCATTGATTGTCCTTCCTCTATAAAAGCTTCGACCGCTTTTTCACTTCTCCACTTTCCGATTTCATAGCTTTTCGATTTACCCTCGAATCCTCGACTTACCTTTAACTTCTTAAAATCTTCATACATTGCTCCTTAGACCTTCATATCTTCATTCTCAATCTTCTTACATTTTCTTTGAATCTTCAACCCAGACCGTCATATCTTCATCCCATCTTTAAATCTTCATATTTTTTCTTCGAACCTTCATATTTTTTTTCTTCAAACCTTCATATTTTCAAGATCCCGATGGCAAAAACTTCCAAATCTTTGCCTCTGTAAACCGTTCCTTCATCTTCCAAACCGGCCACAGACGCCGAGGTAGCCATTCCCGAGGTAGCTCAGGAGCCCCCCTTGAAGAGCTTTATACCCGGAGGCTACTCTATCGGGAATGATTTTATTGTTGAGAAGGCCTTTAGTCAACAAGACCGAGGCGAGGGAGCATAGAGGTACATATGCTCCGTTATTGAGGAAACACTACCCACAATCTAGGTGGACTGTAATTAGGAGGGCAAGGAGCTGGTCGTCCACGGGCCCAACGACGACATTACCACTCACGTGGAGGGGTACACAAGTGTTTACACTTGCCCCATCATGCTCGCCCCAGTGGACCCCATAGTCCTCGACTTTTGTAAAAGGTACGAGGTCTGCCTTGGGCAGATTCACCCGTCATTTTAGAGGATTGTAATCCTCCTCCGATACTTCGCGAACAACACCGAAGCACCTCAGTTCACCCTCGGCCATTTGCATCTTCTATACAGTCCTCGAATCTTCCGGGGGAGGGGGGTTTGATCAAGCTCGTTCGCCGAGCAAGCAAGGCTCTGTTCTCGAGTATTGACGAGGTCCGAGATTGAGGCTGGCAGGGGAGGTTTTTGGGGTGTAAACCAAAGACCTCATCCCCTCCGACTTTCTACCATTCTCGGAGGAGCGGAATGCCTCTCGTAAGTCTTTTTCTTCTCGAGTATTTGGCATTCCCTTTTATTCCTTTTCTAATTGCATGTGTTTGTCGTAGTGCAACAGTTTCCCAAGTTCCTAATGTATTCCCCCGCTTCAAGGAGTGGATCGAGGGGATCTGCAAACAGATGCCATATTCCGAGCGCGCATGTCGCAAGCTCTCGAAGGGCAGGTGGGAGGCCCGTTCTCATGGTGAGGCTCTTTCCCGAATGATTAACTTCATACTCTTGGCCTACACATCGCTAACTCTTCTTCCTTATTACATGTTTGCCCAAGACCACCGAACTCAAGGCGTTGGACGAGGACGAGGATCTTTCCTCGCTTGCCGAACCCTCCGCTACGGGGCAGCCCGGGACTATTGCAAGGGAGGAGAAAAAGAAGATGAAGAGGAAGTCTTCAGGTTCCACGGACGCCGGGGTGAAGAAGAAGAGGGTAACCATCCGGGTCCGGAAAAGCAAAAAGAGCACCAAGTCCAGGGTACCGGACTCCGATTCCCTCTACCGGCTCAAGGATTACCCGAGGATGATGATCTTGAGTTCGTTTCTCATGAGTCAACCCTCAATGGGGGGAGGGGGCAGGTGTCAACTAGGAAAAGTGACCACGAGGTCAATCCCCCTCTAGCTCGGGAACCATAGGGAGAGACGGAGGTTGCGGCCTCTTGAGAGGCTGCTCCTGTCCCAAAGAAGGTAGCTGGTGTCATTGACATCATGGAGACGTCACCCTGTACTGAGTCCATGCTCGAAGAGGCTCAAGCGGGCAAAGAGAAATCAAATGAGATGGTGCCCGACCCAGATGATGCCCTCAACACGTTTTTCGATGGCATGGAAATGGCCGCGCTGGAGGACTTTTTCGGGCTTGGTCACCTGGAGGTCCCAAGAAAGGGTGTGCCATCGGGAGTGGGCGAGCTGAGCTCGAGCCCAAAACTAGTGAAGCAGTTCCCTTCCCCGAGCATGGACCCCTACCGTAAGAGAACAGTCATTTTTACTATCCCAACGGATGCCCAAGCCCTATCCGCTCCGGTGGGCGTAGCCAACTACCTTCATTTCCTGGTGACTGAGAAGGACCTAGCAAAGATGAACGAAGTAGACACGTCGAGCCTCTTCAATGAGGTGCAACAAGCACTAAACCGGGTAAGACACCTACTCTTCGTATCCCTTGTGATTCTAGCTTAGTTTTATACATGTTCTAATGACTTTGTTGTCTTTTAGGCTTCAGTGCTTCATCATGAAAGCTTCCTTCAGTTCTGCATGGAGATCAGCCAGCTCAAGTTCGAGCTCTAAGAGCAAGTATGGAAGAAGGATATATACAGGGCTTTTAGTGAACAACAAGACGAGGCCCTCAAGGACCTCCCAATTCTCTGAGCCGAGCTGGAAAAGGCTCAGAAGGAGGCCTTGTCCGTGATGGGGGAGCATGCTGACCTGGTCGAGAAGGTAAGGATCTTTGAGGCCAAAAACGAGCAGCTACTCGTGGTGTGTAACAATGCAACTTCGCAGGTCCAAGAGAAGGTAGACCTGATCGACCAGCTTCGGGCTGAGATGGATGAGGTCAAGGCCACGACTGAGGCGTGGAAGGGCAGGATGGACCTATTGGCTTTCAAAAAAGAGGCTGCAAAAGTGGAGCTGGCGTCGGTCAAAGATCAACTCCGGGTGGCAAAGGACAAGGCCGATAAGCGATCTTAGCCAAATGATGAACTCGGGGCACAGTGGACCTCAGCCGTCTCGGAGAGGGATGCCCTCGGCCAAGAATATGCTGCGTTGAGGTACAAGTTGGAGGCAACATCTATTGAATCCTTCGACGTTGAGCAAATGCTAGCCCAATATAAGGCTGATGTGGAGGTAGCCGAGGTCTGCTTAAAGATGAAAACCGAGTATGTAAAGCAGCTATCCTGGGAGAGACCCTCGAGGAGATCCATGCTCGAGGTTTTGACCTATTGGCCGAGATTGAAGAAGCCAAGAGACTTGAGGCCAAGGAGAAGGAACTCTATGAACCTGAGGGTCCCGAAGGCTTTGAGGGTTCCGAGGGTTCCGGTGACGAGTCAAGCCCCGGTGAAGACCAGGCGTAAATTCCTTAGTTCTTTTTTTTTTAAATCTTTTCCCTGTATATTTTCTTTTTTGTTTATTTTGAGGCAGCTTTGTCGTGCCTTTATAAATAGTTTTTGGAATATATATAAAATCCTTCCCTTTTGGCAATATCGTATCTTTACGTTTCAGCATCTATTTGCAACTTTGTATTTGAGTTTTCAGTGCCTTATCATAAAATCAAATGTAACCTAGAGCATCCGTTCTTCGAAGGCCCGAACAGGGTCCGATTTCGATGCCAACTCCGGATTACTTGTGGCTTTGAACCTTCTATAAAACCAAAGGCCTTTAAGATTCTTAAAGTGTCTTAGATGATGTTTTTTGTCGAGGGTAACCTTTTAATAGGTTTTGATTTTTCGTAAAGGCCTTACTTTCTGAGCCAGACTTCGGAAGTCTCCGAGCCGTTTTTTAGGGTGGCTGCAGCCTTCCGTATTTGGACACCGCCTAATAGGCTTGGTGCCTCCGGGATTCGGTAGCCCCGGTCGTCCAAATTTTATTGGTCGACATTCCCCCAGTAGGGATAGCTCGTGGGCTTTAGGATCCATGATCGAAGAAGTAAAACGCACATTAATAAAGTGTAAGAGAAGTAGAGATCTCTTTCATTGTTTAATATGTAAGGTAATGATTGGAGGCGCATAAGCCTTGTGCCGTGGCTAGAGTGGACTATGTGGGCACGGTTCACATGACCGATTTTGACACTTACAAATGAATCCTAATTACCATGTCTTGGCTTTTGACATATAAAATTTACCTTTTCTAAGAATCCCAACCTAGGGGTGATGGCCCCCGATATTTGAGGCCGAACTCATGAGGGCTCGGATATCGTTGACATGGTGCAAATGATCATCAATTTTGGTTTAAGACTGGTCTTCAAAAGTAAGTTAGCCCATTTTACCATTACCTCTTTGAAAACCTTGCTGAAAAACCCACTTCGGAACAAAATCGGTTGAAGGGAAAAAGAGTACAATACATGGTTTTAGACCTAATAGTCATATTCGTCCCTGGACTAGTACCTGCATACGTTAGTCCATAATGTAACTAAATTCAAAGGGGATTAAGTTCATACCTTAGCAGTAGTACCGCTTTAAGTGTGCCACCTTTCAGTTGTTCGGTAGTTGTACACCGTTTCCCGATTCGAGTTTATACGAGCCTTTGTCGATTATTCTGACGACTCGATACAATCCTTCCCAATTCGGGCCTAGTTTCCCTTCGTTTGGGTTCCTGGAGTGTAGTGTTACCTTTCTCAGTACTAAGTTCCCAATTTGAAAATGTCAGAGGTTGGTTCTTTAGTTGTAGTACTGCCCTACTCGTTGCTTTTGGGCGGCCAATCGGACCAGGGCGGCTTCTCACCTTTCGTCTAACAACTCCATGCTCGTGATCATGGCCTCACCGTTTAACTCTTCGGTAGCATACTGGAACCTGAGGCTTGATTCCCCTACCTCGACTAATATTAAGGCTTCCGCTCCATAGACTAGAGAAAATGAGGTCGCGCCGGTACTTGACTTCGAAGTCGTACGATATGCCCACAGTACTTGGGGAAAGGTTTCCTTCCACTCTCCTTTAGAATCGGTGAACCTTTTTTTTTTTCCCAGGTTTTGGAGTATAGTTTTATTTGTCCATTCTGCTTGCCCGTTCCCACTAGGGTGGTAAGGCGTTGATAATATCTTCTTGATCTTGTGGTCCTCGAAAAACTTACTTACATTGCTGCCGATGAATTACTTTCCGTTGTTGCAAACGATCTTAGCTGGTATCGCAAATCGACATATTATGTGATCCTAGATGAAGTCTATGACTTCTTTCTCATGGAACTTCTCGAACGCCTGAGCTGCTACCCATTTGGAAAAATAATAGGTCATGAATAATATGAATTAAACTTACCGTGTGCCTATGGCAGGGGAACGACGATGTCCATTCCCCACTTTATAAATGGCCATGGAGATAGGACTGGGTGGAGCACCTCTCCTGGTTGATGAATCATTAGGGCGTGCCTTTGGCACTCGTTGCATTTTCGCACGAAGTCTTTCGCATCCTTCTCCATTTCATTCCAGTAGTAGCCAGCTCTGATTAGCTTCCGAACCAAGGATTCTGCCCCCGAATGGTCCCGCAAGTGCCCTCGTGAACTTTTCTCATCGCATACTTGGCCTCTCCCGGCCCTAAGCATCTGGCCAATGGGCCGAAGAAGGATCTCCTAAACAATGCCCCTTTGACAAAGCAAAATCTGGCAGCCTTAGTGCGCTGGGCTCTTGATTCCTTGGTATCCGAAGGAAATTTTCCCCTTTTCAGGTAATTTTCCACCTCTTCTTGGGTTTACTTCGGCGTAACCTTCTTCTACCACCGAGTTCATCAGTTGAACTACTGCCTCCGAGCTGAATTCATCGAATTCAACAGTCGATCCCAAGTTGGCTAGCGCATCGGCCTCACTGTTTTGATCACAGGGTATGTCGAGTCCCGTTTTCTCGTGAAAAGCGGGCTTCGCCACTTATCGATTTTTAAGGTGCGTTGGGGCACCTATTTATGAATAACTCTGTTTGACTAGTACATGTCACCAAAGATCGGGTAAGGGCTCAAATTACCTCAAAGAGGAGGTGTTAGGCACTCTTCGAGGTCCACAACTGTGGGTCCCGGCCGAACTTTAAACTATGTGGATCATGTAGTTAAGCTAGGCGATCAAACAAATAGAAGGGAAATTCAGAAGTTGTAGAGTCTTATTAAAACATATGAGAATCGGTAATAACTATAAAGGTACGAACTATATTGATCTATGTTGAATGACTAAGTTTAAATAACACGCACATAAAAAAGGAGGACGGGGGGTCCTATGTTTTTTAGCCTAAAGGATCACCCCGTGCAACATAAATAATACTTTGCAACTCTCATAGGGTAGAGGTTGCTCGTATTATTCAGCGGGCACAGACTGTCATCTCCTGCTATCCGATTACTATGTTGAAGTTGTTTACTTAAAGGTGTTCTAATTCAATTCTAAGTCGTGTCTTATGCGTGCACTACCCGTCCCATGCCTATTGTCCAAGAGGCTTTGGACCTACTATCGGGTGATTCTAGACTTCACTTAGGTTGCTCAAAAATAATAAAACTAGGCGACATTCAGAACAGATAAGACTGCATACAATGGCAGTAAAAAGCCTCAAGTTAACCTCCACACATAAGCACGCAAACAGTTTTCTGGTTAGGCAGTAGACAAAATTAAGACGTATTAGCATCATTAAGTCCAATAGGCATGATTTCTATATGATTCCAGTATTATACAGGCGGTGCTATAATTTCTGGACTGACGTATAGGCAGGTTAGAGGTTTACAAGTCTTATAGACAGGATATCTAATCTTTTGCTTAATAAGGTGGCGAAACAATCCCATAATTCTGAATTACTAATGCTGATTTTTATAGACATGCATCTTAGGCAGGTGACAATCCCTATAGGCTTAATGTCAAATAGTCGCATAATTAGGCAGTGAAGTCATTTGAGAACACAAGATTAGCAGCGGTCAATCAACATCCTATGGGATGGATTTCTAACAACTGACAAATGGACTCGATTTTGTAACACTTTATCCCTATAGGCATGCTATCTAAGTGAAGCAGTACAAAAACAACACGAAGTAGTTGATTAATTAGTTAAGATCATGTAGTCATGGTATCTAGGTAAGTAAAAGTATTGCATTGTTGCATCCTATAAATATGTTATCTAAGAGTGTTGATAGTAGACATGGAAACAAGTGTAGCATATTTGACAAATGAAATGAAGTGCGTGCGTGATTCCTATAGGCATGAATTCTACACATGAAGCTAAATAGCATATGAGGCATGTTGAACATAAATAGCAAATAGACCATGTAGACCCTATAGGTACATTCTATACCCTTTTATGCAAGCATTAGAATGTACCCGTTTTTCCAATTCCACTAATTCCCCATTATTCAGTTTTACAGGTTATTACAGACCATATTAAACCGAGCTCCGGACCAATTATAAATATAAAATAACCCAGTAACACGTCTGGGCTTTCCAGTATGCTCGGAACTTCACACGGACAGCGGGCCCAAACTTCAAATGTGAATATTGCATTGCAGACCTCCTGTACCAAAGCAGGCTCAACATACCAGGCCCAAAGGAATAACTTACTTAACCAAAGGAATGCCCAATTCATCCTTACATGTAACAAAATACTTACGAAATTGATAACAATTTTCATACTTAACTCCTAATGCTAACAACAACTCCAGCCAAAACACATAGGCAAGAATACATGAAAGACAGACAAGTTTGCAACGGAGATTCAAGGACATGATTGATAATCCCGGAATAACAAATTCTTTCGAATGAAGTTTCAAACACTAGCATGGTGAAAACAGCTTAAGGCAATTTTCAAATAGCGGATCTGATCATGAAAAGCTAAGGGAGCAACAAAGAACAGGCTCAATATAGTAAGTTCAACATGAAAACTAATAGTATAGATTCATGGTCGAGTAATTACTTAACAAGAGAAAGTTATCACAGTACAAGAAACAATATCAAACTTCAACAGTAAGAGAAGCAGGCATCAAATCTAATACTATTTAGCCATATGTGGTGAAAGAAGGTCAGCTGTAAGATTTATTCCTAAGGTCTGAGCTGGTACTAACGAGTGCAGGATTGAGCAAGTCAGCAAACACACAAGAGAATCACAAATGCAAAATAACATGTCCGTAAGAACGGCAAGACTAAAGGAGTAACTGGCTAGGCATAGACTAAATTACTTCCAAAGCATGAGTTTTGTTGACATAACAATCCAGGACAGGGTAGGAAAGCTGGATTGACGACAAACATCAACATAACCTAGAAAATTATATAGGTTTAGTAGAGCCAGAATTCTCCATATGCAAAGACACATTGAGAGCTAGATTGTCACATAAAGCCTGGATATTGCACTTCACCTTACAGGCTATAAGTATTATTAAACAACCTAGGATTGAGAAAGCATGGAGCACACAATAAAGCTCACAATTGGCTGACATCACAGTTAAGAATTGGTCGCAGTAGAGTATCTGATACATTAGAACACATGAGTTGGTCTATCGTAAGGATGCAGAACAAAGTAGGGGATAAATTCAGGGAGAAAAGCAGGTAATAAGCATTCAAACACATACATTAATGTAAACATGCTTAAGAGAGCCAACAACACAACTTTAGAGCCAACAGGCTGTATATAGAGATGGCACAGAAACATATTGACTCTTACAAATTTTAGTGACATGAGCGTATAGAATACGAACACAAACGAAAGAGAATGAGACTGCAAAGGCTAAGAATACCAGTTATCAAGTGATAAACATATAAACAAGAAGAACAATCTCAACAGTACTCCTAACTTTAACAAAGAGCAGTAGAACCCAAATCTCAATGCGTCAGAGTGCCCAAGGGTTTCAGATGAACCCCAGCATTGCTCACACCAAGAAAGGTCAATTAGTCGAATTCTAGTGGCCTTGGCTTTCAGCCGCCCAAGAGCCAAAGTTCAGAACAATACAGAGATAAAGAGTAAAAGAATAATAGTGATAATAACAGTAGTCAAATGGTAGTTCTTGCAGTAGTCCCCCTTGAGCTCTAAGGGAAGCAGGGTTTATATAGTAGCAAGCTTGGACAACAAACAAGGAAATATAATCAATCAACACAAAACGGAAAGAATATATTCCATGCATGCTCAAAATAATATAGAAAGTAAGAAACTCCAAACCTTAGTTGGAGTCAGATTTTAGGCAAATCGTTCACAAGCCCCAATCACGACAGAATCACCGGGGACATACCATATACAAGAGAAATGTTCTCTTCTTAAGTGTATAGAACCACAATCGCACCCAAAACCATAGAATCAAAGCCACATCTGTGAGAATCGAACTTGCCATAAGTATAATGGTAAAGAAAGCTACCATAAATGAGTGATAGTAGCAGAAAAGGCAAGCAGAATCCGCGTATGAACGTGTACAAGGAAGGAATAAGAGAGAATCTCCATGGTCGGCTAGGGTTAGTATGAGCGTGGAGAGATGAGAGAATACAGAGGCGGCTGGGATTTATTATGGGTCGTTGATCATTGACGATCAACAGCCAGGATTGAATAAGAAATGGGCAGGTTAAGTGCAACGGGTCGGGACCGAATTTTAAAGGGGTCGTTTGGTTGGGCTGCTGAAGAGTGTAGTTCTGGATCCAATGGCGAAAGAAACCAACGGAATTGTTATAAAAGTGTTCGTATGTTTCAAAAGGATCTTTTGGATGCGAAATTATTGTGATCAACAGATGATTTTTGGTGGATTTATGAATGTGAATTTGATCATTGCGGATGTATAAGACAGGTATTTGAACAGTTATAGAACAAAGCGTTATAAATTGTTGATTATCGGTTACGAAGGATGTGAATGTTGTGAATGGAAATCGGAGCAAGAATTGCTTCTGTTTGTAAAACAGTTACCTCCCGAGTTACATACAAAACTTAAAACACGATGCACACAAATATATATGGGTTATTGCAAAAATTTAAACGTGATGAAAATTCCCTTTGAACCATGAGAGTTGTCTTTGGACGATGAGGATGATGTCCTTAGACTATGACGTCCTTGGCCATGAAGCATATGATAAGGGGTTCGCAGGCCATGAAATGGTGTCCTCGGGCCATGAGGATGGCGCCTTTGGAATATGATGCCTTTGAATAATGATATGCAATTTTGAGAGATCCTCAGGCCATGGCATGGTGTCTTCGGGCTATGAGGATGATGCCCTCAGACTATGGTTTCTTCGGACAACGTGGCGATGTTTCAGCCCATGAAATGCAAAGATGTGGTGATATCGATCGTTTGATAGAGAAAACAGGTGATGCTTAGTTATATACAAGGACGAGACAAGACAAGGCTTAGTCTTGTATGAGATGAGGGCAGTGCGTAGCCCTATGCGAAGAAGGGAGACAAGCTTAGTCTTATGCAATGTAACGGAGATAGTGTTTAGTCTCATGCAAGGGAAGACAATGCTTAGCCTCATGCAATAATGGAGGCAGTATTTAGCCTTATGCAAGGAATGGAGACAGTATTTAGTCTCATGCAAGGAGAGGCAATATTTAGCCTTATGCAATGGTGAGGGCAGTGCAATAATGGAGGCAGTGCTTAGCCTCATGCGAGGAAAGGCAATGCTTAGCCTTATGCAATGATGAGGGCAATGTTTAGCCCTATGCAAGAAGTGGAGACAATGTTTAGTCCCATGCAAAGAAAGGCGATGCTAGCCTTATGCAATGGTGAGGGCAGTGTTTAGCCCTATGCAAGGAGTGGAGACAATGCTTAGTCTCATGCAGGAAAGGCAGTGCTTAGCCTTATGTAATAATAGAGGCAGTGTAATAATGTAGGTAGTGCTTAGCCTCATGCAAGGAGAGGCAATGCTTAGCCTTATGCAATGGTGAGGGCAGTGTTTATCCCTATGCAAGAAGTGGAGAAAATATTTAGTCTCATGCAAAGGAAGGTAGTGCTTAGCCTTATGCAATGGTGAGGGCAGTGTTTATCCCTATGCAAGGAGTAGAGACAATGCTTAGTCTCATGCAGAAAAGGTAGTGCTTAGCCTTATGCAATAATGGAGGCAGTGCTTAGCCTCATGCGAGGAAAGGCAATGCTCAGCCTTATGCAATGGTGAGGGCAGTGCTTAGCCCTATGCAAGAAAAGCAATGACTAAATGCAAGAGGATAAAGGATTTCTTAGCTTGATGTGCTTGTGTTTAGCGACTTTTGTCGTTATGAAGATAGTGATCATGTTGTGTGTATGTATTTGCAGACGTTCCTGTTATGCCCATTGTACCTGCATCCAAAGAAAAATCGTGAGTTTTGCGGGGGAAAGGTTGATTCGTGCTCTTGATTCCTTGATTCACCTTTACTCTTACCTTGAGGCCCTGCTTGAGTCACCTTAGGTAACATCTAGCTGCCATAGAAACAAAATTTTTGAAAAACATGCGTGCATTTGACAAATTATTTATAGAAATGTAGTTGTTTGATATACATGATAATGCACGAGATTAAATAATTTTGATGAACTGGTGACTGTGATGCATTTTGAGACGTTGCAACCTCCTTGCTTCGGATTTTGAGGATCCTTCCCAAAATTCTGCCCCAGTTTAAATGCATACTTCTGGCAAAACATTCCTGGGCGGTTCCAAACGTGATAAGATCGGGAAAACTCGAGACCTTGTCCTACTTTCTGACCATAGGGAAAATGAAGATTTTATTATGATATGATAAAGGTTGTCTTTTCAGCATCCTCTTCATCCATCCAGATCTGATGGTATCCTGCGCAGCAATCCACAAAGGATTGGAGGTCATGCTTGGCACAGTTGTCAATCAGTATGTGTATGTTGGGAAGCGAAAAATCATCCTTAGTACTTGCCCTGTTCAGGTCTCAGTAATTGACACATACTCTAACTTTCCCATTTTTCTTCAGAACTGGCACAATGTTGGCCAACCAAGGCGGGTATTCGACCACTCGGAGAACCTTGGCTTTGATTTGCTTGGTGACCTCCTCTTTTATCTTCAAACTCATATCTGGCTTGAACTTTCTAAGCTTCTGCTTTACTGGTGGACACATAGGATCGGTGGATAGTTTGTGAGCTACTATGGATGTGCTTAAGCCAATCATATCATCATAGGACCATGCAAGATGTCTTCATACTCCTTTAGGAATCTGATATACTCTTCTTTATCCAACAATGATTGATGAATGCTTATACGCGTTTACTTGACCGTTTCGGAATCCCCTACGTTAACGGCCTCAGTTTCCTCCAAATTAGACTTTGGTTTGTTTTCAAAGTTGTCTACTTCTCTGACGATTTCCTCAGGTATTATGTCATCTTCGAGATCCTCTGAATCACTGTCCTTATGCTGCGTTGTCTTATTACATATCACAGTCATAGGTTCATCAGGATATGTAATAATTATGCAGGCTACCCAGGAACTCGACGGGCCCGAGATTGTGTAGCAGTCCAGTTCTTGAGAGAAGCTCCTTCTTCCATGGTTTGAATGGTAAGGTCTTCCTCCTCCTCCTCCTCAACAATTGCACTGCAGTCCATATCTTCTTCATCTAGAAACAACTTCCTCATGCCAACCAAAACCTCATGTTCCTCAGATCCCCACATCATGTCAACTTGATGGAATGTCTGGTGCAGAGGTGGTACGGGTTGTTCCAGTGGGTAATAAGGAGCACGACATGGTGGTGTCCAATCTTGATATTCTTGCCATGTGTATTCATATCCGAATCCTATCCGAATCCAAAAGTCGTGCCATGGTACTGTGGTTGTACGGGTTTGGTAATCCCCTAAATCTTTTTGCTGAGGCCCCTGCCTGGTTCCTACCCTATCCACAACAATATGCTTTCTATTTTGTTGCTCCATCATCGGTCCTTTTCAATTGCATTAACCCATTCAATGTGATGGTATGTTTCTCCACCCAGCTTTCTTATGTTTTCGATGACCAGAACGGTCTGGTTGGTGTAGATGGGGTTGCTTCCATCTCCATGGATGATCACCTCCTGATGATTCCACTCAAACTTCACGGCTTGGTACAGAGTTGAAGCCCTGGCTGCATGTATCCATGGCCATCCCAACAATAGATTGTAAGTAGCAGATATATCTAGTACTTGGAACTCGACATCAAACCAAGTCGGACCCATCTGTAGATAGAGGTTAATTTCTCCAATGGTGGCTCTCTGAGATCCATTGAACACCTTCACATTCATTCTTCCCATTCGTATCTCGTGCAGGCCTTTACCTAGTCTCTTTAGAGTGGTCAATGGACATATGTTGAGACTTGAACCTCCATCTTTCAAGACCCTAGCGATGAACTTATCTTCAAATTGTACCGTGATGTGTAACACCCTATTGTGGCTCAATCCTTCTGGTGGTAATTCATCTTCATGAAAGGTGATTTTGCGGCTCTCCAATACCTATCTGACCATGTTAGCCATCTCTCCACTAGTGTTGTCGGCGGGTACATAAGCTTCACTTAACACCTTTATCAGAGCATTCCTATGCGCGTCTGAGTTTTGCAGCAGTGGATATCTGAGCGGGAGTTTTGTTCAAATGGTCAACAACAGAGTACTCCCTTGCTTGTATCTTCCTCCAAAGGTCGTCAGTGCCAGTCTCGACAACAAGCGGCTTAGGTGCAGCTTCCTTGCTCGTTCCTCCCAGATTCTTAGGTGTGTAAACTCTGCCAGTTCTAGTCATACCTTGTGCGGCACCTTCTTCCTCCATTTTTGCTTTTCCATTTCTTTTTGCCTCTGCAACATAATCCCATGGTACGACATCAGACTTGTAAGATGGTGTGGGAGAAACCATCATAGTGAAGGATGTAGTTACCTCGACTTCAAATGGCACCTGGGTTTGTACCACAACTGGCATGAGGGTGACCAGAGATGTTTTAGGAGCGTCTCCCTCTCGGATGAGTCCAATGGACCCTTCCGTAATACTGTGGATCTTGAGCTCTAACAAAGAACTTGTTCATTTGTCCTTCTTCAAGTGCTGGCCTTACCTTTTGGGCCTCTAATCTCCAACGAGTGGCGTACTCGCGGAATGTTTCTGTCGGCTTCTTCTTGAGGTTTTGAATGTAGAAAATGTCCGGCGCATTTTTTATGTTGAACCTGAATCTATCTATGAAATCCAACGCCATACTCATCCAACTAACCCATTTCTTTGGATTTTGACTGATACCAAGACAAGGCGTCTCCTGTAAGGCTTCACAAGAACAGTTTCACGCGAATTTGTTCATTCTTGCCCACTCTTACAAGCTTGTCGCAATATGTTCTCAGATGCACCTTCGGATCACCACTACCATCGAACATTTCAAACTTGGAAGGTTTGCAACCCTCCGACGCTCTTACATCTGGCTGAATACATAGGTTCTCATAGTTTAGACCTTCAACGCCTTTACCACCTTCAACACTCTAAACTCTACCAGTGAGCTTATTGAGTTCCTTCGCCATGTTTTTAATGAGCAGGTCCTTCTCAGTCGATTCGGGTAGGGTTTGCTTTGATGGATTCCTGGAACTTGGTTATATAAGTGGTCATTGGTCGAGTTTTGGGGATCGGGAGTAGGTTGTGGTGCATTTTGGGAAGTGTGATAAGTAGTGGCTTGTGGGTATTGAGTTGGATGATGGTAGTGTTGTTGAGGGGTTGGTACTGGTGGCAGGTGAAGGTTCTGGGGAGGTGCGGGATACTGGTGTGGTGCGGGAGGATTTGGTGGTGGGTTCTGGTTTTGTGTGTTTTGCAGTGGTGTTTGGTTCTGGGTAGTTGGGTTTTGCTGGTTGATGTCTGGAAGTTTGCCAAATTTCGGACATGCTCAAGCTCGCCCTGTAGTTCCAGGATTTTCTGCTCCAAACATAAGACCAACTCATTCTGTGCCGGAGTACTTCGGCCATCTGAAGTTTCAATATTTTCCACCATAGTAGCATTGTCTTTTCTGATACCACTTAAATCATCCATTTTTCCTTTTCCTTTGCCTTTGGGGTCGCTTGGTGGAGGAGGAGGTGGAGGACCTCTGGATCTGGTGCGGTATGCTGATGATGCCAATATGCACAAACCAACCTTTGCAAATGGGAATAATCAAAAAAACAAAAAAAATAAAAGGTAATCAAGTTAGTAAGGTGGAATGAAAGAGTGTTCACAATATTTAAACATGTTTCACAAAGTCATGCAATAATTGGCATCCTAATTTGGGGACCTTATTGTGCCTGAGGTAGGCCTAAGCGACACATAGCCTTGGAGAAAATTGATGTCAACATTTGCTTCATTTCATTAATGCAAAAAATGAGTCAAAATGAACTTTTGCTAAATCGACAATAATAATAAAGTTACTAATGGCATTTAGCCATTACATTGAAATCTAAATCTAAGCTAGAAAGCAGCAAAGAATATCATTTTTTAGTCTACTTGGTCCCTAAAAGACCTTCTCCATGCTTGGCTCTTTTGACCCCATCAATCAGGTTCCCCAAATTGCGAATATCCAACATTAAGTAAGCTTTTGCTAGATGTCCTCCTTCACCGTCATTCATGCCTTGGCAATCCGAGAGTCTCTTTCTCATCTTCCCCTCTAGCTCCATCAATCCTTGTTCCAAGTATTCCAATATTTCTGCTGACTTAGTGGCACTCTCCTTCCATTCCCTTATCACCTCCATGTTCACTTTGTGTTGTTCTAGATGTTTAGCTTCAAACTCGAACACCCTTTTGCGTAGCCTTTTATACTTAACATGTGCCGCAGCCACTTCATCTATGATCCTGTCCTTCAGATTGACACCTGGCTTGACGTCCCCCGCTACGTCGTTTTCCAGCCATGATAGATATTAGTACATGTGACCAGCGTGATACCTGTCTGGCTCAATGGTTTCTCCTTCCACAATGATCTTTTGGTTCCACATGTGTTGCGCCTTGAACTTAAATGGAATGACATCTCCTTTGAAATTTACCTTGTATTGGACCATGTTGGAAACCCCAGGTATGACTTGTTTCCTCCCAGCTTGTCGCATCACCCTTATAGGAGCGTAAAGATAGATTCCTTGCAACTCGATCAATACCAAATGAGTATCCCCCCTTGACCTGATAATGAACTCACTACTAGGAAACCATTCAAACATCCAATGCACCTGCTCGTCTGTCAGCTTGCTGAAGAAATGCACCCAACTTACAACATTTCCACGCTATGCAAACCTATCCGGAATAAACGTCATTTTTCTTTGGGTGATGGTTGGCTATGTAGTCATTCTGTGGCCTTCGCAGAAGCTCTTGAAGATACTCCCCTCTCTGAAAGTGTTCCAGCAGCCAGACTTGTAGCAATAGATTACAACCCTCAAAGTATCTAAATCCTTGCTTGCATCGATCTAGAGCACGGTATATCTCAGCTAAGATCATAGGGATGATGGTATAAATTTGTCCCTCAATGTCATCCATCAAGGTCTTGGCGACCATGGCTAAGCGAGTGTGAATCCTTCCCCCTTTCATTGGAAATATCAACAGCACCAAGAAGCAGACGACGAACACATAAACCCCGCGGTGCACCTATCCCAATGAAGTAATAGCTAGTTCGTCATGGTGAAGACGATACAACTTGCTATGCCCATAACGCTCGTAAAGAAATTCAAAGGGGATGTATGATTTCTTTAGACAGAGAAGCTCATCATTCTTCTTAAAACCCAACATTTTCAGAAAACAGCAGGGAGTGCGATTCTCTGGTACCAGTAATCCCGGACTATCCCATGGCAACTTGGCGAAGCCTCCTATTTCTTCTAGGAGAGGAGTCATTTCTATATTGCCAAATCGGAAAATAGCTCTTTTCTCATCCCAGAACATAGTAGCGGCCTCAATCAATTCCCTATTTGGTCGAATGTTTAGCAAGGATGGCAAGTCACAAAGTACTCTTCTCACATGATTTTTGTCGCAAGGTGCAAGGTCTTTCCACCCGTCAAGTAGCAAAGGTGGGATGTTTTGGACCATACTGAACCTGGGGATTTCATGCTTCATTTTCTGCAAACAAACAAAGGTTAGCCTTTTCCCCCTCCTGATTTGACTACTTATGCAATAATGATCAACATGTTGGCATATTTTCTCCAAGTAATGCACATAATATGATAGTGTCCATTGGGATTGTGGAAATTCCGTCGGACTTTGGACAAGGTTCATCTTAGTGGGTTGTTACGTCAATAATGTTCCAACCCGTACTAGGTTTAGCATGATGCATGTACATTTCAAGTTGGAGTAGGGTTTCTAGAATGGTCTAGACTGGTACTCCCAAGTGGACAACTTGAGAGGGGAAGGAACGGGACCGTCGATTGCACCGCTGATCGACTAGTCTACCGCAAATAAACCTTTCTAATTTAAAGGGTGATTTTCAGGAAAGCGCGGACACTCATCAAGCGCCGCTATGTTGATAATTGGCACGAGTGGAGTATGATGTGGAGCATGCTTTATGCAGAAATAATAACACATTGCTAAGTATTTGCATGTAAAAAGCAGTAAATAAAATAGCAAAAGTGAACATGAAAAGAAGAGAAAAGAAAAGAAAGACAAAAGAAAGAAGTCAATTTGGCTCATGAAAATGTACGAGAACGTAATGAAGCAGGTAAGGAGATAGGGATTATATAGTAGTCAAGATGAGAATAAAAGGAGAGCGGTCACACATGTCATAGCAAACAAAGGAGAATAAGGAAAGGAACGTGCATCTCATAGCAAATTTAAACAAATAAAGGTGAATAAGGGAAGGGTTGTGCATATAACAAAGAAAGTAATCCACATAAGTCAAGTTCGTTATGGTAAGAGCCTAAGTGTAAATCCCCAGCGGAGTCACCATGCTGTCGCGCCCCGTTTTCTTGCGAAAAGCGGGATTCGACACGTGATAACTCTTTTAAATTAGGGTTAAAAGGGAAGAGTCGCCACCTAACGATTTTTAAGGTGCGTTAGGGCACCTATTTACGAATAACTATTTGACTAGTCTGTGTCACCAAAGATCAGGTAAGGGCTCAAATTACCTCAAAGAGAAGGTGTTAGGCATTCTTCGAGGTCCACAATTGTGGGTCCTGGCCGAACTTTAAACTATGTGGATCATATAATTAAGCTAGGAGATCAAACAAATAGAAGGGAAATTCAGAAGTTGTAGAGTCTTATTAAAACATATGAGAATTAGTACAAGTCTTAATAACTACAAAGGTACGAACTATATTGATCTATGTTGAATGACTAAGCTTAAATAACACGCACATAAAAAAGGAGGACGGGGGGTCCTATGTTTTTTAGCCTAAAGGATCACCCCGTGCAACATAAATAATACTTTGCAACTCTCATAGGGTAGAGGTTGCTCGTATTATTCAGCGGGCACAGACTGTCATCTCCTGCTATCCGATTACTATGTTGAAGTTGTTTACTTAAAGGCGTTCTAATTCAATTCTAAGTCGTGTCTTATGCGTGCACTACCCGTCCCATACCTATGGTCCAAGAGGCTTTGGACCTACTATCGGGTGGTTCTAGACTTTACTTAGGTTGCTCAAAAATGATAAAACTAGGCGACATTCAAAACAGATAAGACTGTATACAATAGCAGTAAAAAAGTTCAAGTTAACCTCCACACATAAGCACGCATCATTAAGACGTATTAGCATCATTAAGTCCTATAGGCATGATCTATATGATTCCAGTATTATACAGGCAGTGCTATAATTTCTGGACTAACGTATAGGCAGGTTAGAGGTTTACAAGTCTTATAGACAGGATCTAATCGTTTGCTTAATAAGGTGGCGAAACAATCCCATATTCTAAATTACAAATGCTGATTTTTATAGACATGCGTCTTAGGCAGGTGACAATCCCTATAGGCATGATGTCAAATAGTCGCATAATTAGGCAGTGAAGTCATTTGAGAACACAGGATTAGCAGCGTCAATCAACATCCTATGGGCAGGATTTCTAACAACTGACAAATGGACTCGATTTTGTAACACTTTATCCCTATAGGCATGCTATCTAAGTGAAGCAGTACAAAAACAACACGAAGTAGTTGATTAATTAGTTAAGATCATGTAGTCATGGTATCTAGGTAAGTAAAAGTATTGCATTGTTGCATCCTATAAACATGTTATCTAAGAGTGTTGATAGTAGACATGGAAACAAGTGTAGCATATTTGACAAATGAAATGAAGTGTGTGCATGATTCCTATAGGCATGAATTCTACACATGAAGCTAAATAGCATATGAGGCATGTTGAACATAAATAGCAAATAGACCATGTAGACCCTATAGGTACATTCTATACCCTTTTATGCAAGCATTAGAATGTACCCGTTTTTCCAATTCCACTAATTCCCCATGATTCAGTTTTACAGGTTATTACAGACCATATTAAAATGAGCTCCGGACCAATTATAAATATAAAATAACCCAGTAATACGTCTGGGCTTTCCAATATGCTCAGAACTTCACACGGACAGCGAGCCCAAACTTCAAATGCGAATATTGCATTTCAGACTTCCTGTACCAAAGCAGGACCAACATACCAGGACCAAAGGAATAACTTACTTAACCAAAGGAATGCCCAATTCAGCCTTACAGGTAACAAAATACTTATGGAATTAATAACAATTTTCATACTTAACTCCTAATGCTAATAACAACTCCAGCCAAAACACATAGGCAAGAATACATGAAAGACATACAAGTTTGCAAGGGAGATTCATGCTTGCATTTTAAGGGACATGATTGATAATCCCAGAATAACAAATTCTTTCGAATGAAGTTTCAAACACTAGCATGGTCAAAACAGCTTAAGGCAATTTTCAAATAGGGGATCTGATCATAAAAATTTAAGGGAGCAATAAAGAACAGCCTCAATGTAGTAAGTTCAACATGAAAATTAACAGTATAGGTTCATGGTCGAGCAATTACTTAACAAGAGAAAGTTATCACAGTACAAGAAACAATATCAAACTTCAACAGTATGAGAAGCAAGCATCAAATCTAATACTATTTTTCCATATGTGGTGAAAGAAGATCAGCTGTAAGATTTATTCCTAAGGTCTGAACTGGTACTAAGGAGTGCAAGATCGAGCAAGTCAGCAAACACACAAGAGAATCACAAATGCAAAATAACAGGTCCTCATGAACGGCAGGACTAAAAGCGTAACCAGCTAGGCATGGACTAAACTAAACATGAGTTTGGTTGATATAACACTCCAGGATAGGGTAGGAAAGCAGGATTGACGACAAACATCAGCATAACATAACAAACTAAACAGGTTTAGTAGAGCCAGAATTCTCCATATGCAAAGATACATTGAGAGTTAGATTGTCACATAAAGGCTGGATATTGCACTTCACCTTACAGGCTATAAGTATTATTAAACAACCTGGGATTGAACTAAGCATGAAACACACGACAAAGCTCACAATTGGCCGACATCACAGTTAAGAATTGGTCGCAGTAGAGTATCTGATACATTAGAACACATGAGTTGGTCTATCTTAAGGATGCAGAACAAAGTAGGGGATAAATTCAGGGAGAATAGCAGGTAATAAGCATCCAAACACACACATTAATGTAAACATGCTTAAGAGAGCAAAAAATTATTCATATTAAACACAGGTAATAGACATATCAAAGTTGGAGAATTTTAGGCAAGTTCAAATACTAGAAAAGTTCAGAGTCACAAGACAACTTCAGAGCCAATAAGGTTGCATACAGAGATGGCATAGAAACATATTGACTCAAACAAATTTCAATGACATGAGCGTAAAGAATACGAACACAAATGAAGGAGAATGAAACTGCAAAGACTAAGGAACTTACCAGTTATCAAGTGATAAACATACAAAACCAGAAGAACAATCTTTACAATACTCCAAACGTCAACAAAGAGCAGCAGAACTCAAAATCTCAGTGCGTCAAAGTTCCTAAGGGTTTCAGATGAACCTCGGCAGTGCTCGCACCAAGAAAGGTCAATTAGTCGAAATTCTGGTGGCCTTGGCTTTCAGCCGGCCAAGAGCCAAAGTTCAGAACAATATAGAGTGAAAGATAAAAGAATAATAGTGATAGTAACAGTAGTCAAATGGTAGTTCTTGCAGTAGTCCCCCTTGAGCTCCAGGAAAAGCGGGGTTTATATAGTAGCAAGCTTGGACGAACAAACAAGGAAATATAATTAATCAACACAAAAAAGAAAGAAAATATTCCATGCATGCTCAAAATAATAGAGAAAGTAAGAAACTCCGAACCCTAGTTGGAGTCGGATTTAGGGCAAATCATTCACAAGCCCCAATCACGACAGAATCACCGGGGACATACCATATACAAGAGAAATTTTCTCTTCTTAAGTGCATAGAACTACAATCGCACCCAGAATCGTAGAATCAAATCCATATCTGTGAGAATCGAAGTCACCATAAGTATAATGGTAACGAAAGTTACCATAAATGAGTGATAGTAGCAGAAAAGGCAAGCAGAATCCCCGTATGAACGTGTACAAGGAAGGAATAAGAGAGAATATGGTCAGCTAGGATTAGTATAAGAGTGGAGAGATGAAAGAATACGGAGGCGGTTGGGCAGGAAAATGAGTCTCTAGGGTTTGGGCGAGGGGTTATAAGTAGATATGGGTAGTTATTATGGGTCGTTTATCACTAAGGATCAACGACTAGGATTGAATAAGAAATGAGGCGGGTTAAGTGCAACAGGTCGCGACCGGATGTTAACGGGGTCGTTTGATTGAGCTGCTGAAGAGTGAAATGGAGTGGGCCAAAGGTTTTGGGCCTGATTTGGTCTGGAATTAGCCTTGTATTCGGCTAGATTTTAAGTACAAAAAATTAAGAAAGAAATAATTTTATAAAATAGCTAAATAAATATAAAAATACTATTTATGCAAATTAATATGTTAAAATAATAGATGAAAGTTAAAAAATTATTTTGACTTTGAAAAAAATGGGAAAATACAATTAATTGTAAAGTGTAGGCTATTATTGCAAAAAAAAAAGTGAAAATAGCTCAAAAAAGCAAAATGTGATTATTAGAAATGACGTAAAATATTATAAAATATGTATGTGAATATAAATAATAAATTTGGGTGATTAAGTCATCCCAAAATAATTTAAAGGGATATTTATTAAATATTCAAATAATTAAATGCGAGAAAATCAATTTTAAGCTTTAAAAATTATAGAAAATTATAGAAAATTCTTATGAATACTGTAAATTAGGTAATAATGCAAGAAATGATGTTTTGAAAGTATACATAAACATTTATAAAAATATGAGGGCAAAATTGAGTATTAACAAGGTACATGCTGCAGAGTCCATTCCTTGAATTGGTGGAGGGTCACCTGGAATGTCCAAGTACCTCCGCATCCGTTCTTCTTTTACTTAGAACGTTTTGTTTACTTGATTCACCATGAGGAGGGAGTCACATTTGACTTCGATCACTTCGGCCCCAAGGCTTTTAGCCAGTTCTAGGCCTGCAATCACGGCCTAATACTCGGCTTCATTGTTAGTCAATTTTATAGTTCTAATAGATTGCCTAGTTACGCTTCCCGCAGGTGGTTTTAATACGATCTAGGCCCAGACCTTTTCGCGTTGGAGGCATTGTCCGTGAATAGGGTCCAGATTCCTGAATTAGTCCTCGAGGGTGAGCAGTAATTCCTTTTCGACTTCGGGTATTAAGGCCGGCATAAAGTTGGCCACGAAGTCTGCCAAAATCTGAGATTTTATGGCAGTTCGGGGTCGGTACTCGATATCGTACCCGTTAATCTCTATGGCCCATTTGGCCAATCGGCCTGAGAGCTCGGGCTTATGCATGATATTCCTCATCGGGTAAGAGGTTATGACACATATAGGATGGCATTGAGAGTACGACTTTAGTTACCTGGAAGCGCTTAGCAAAGCTAGTGCTAACTTTTCGAGGTGAGGATACCTTGATTCGGCATCGCCTAGAGTTCTACTGACATAGTAAATAGGAAATTGCATACCTTCTTCTTGCTAGACTAAGACACTACTTACCGCCACCTCGGAAACCGCCAAGTAAAGTACAGTTGTTCGTTTGCCTTCGGAGTGTACAGTAGAAGGGGCTCGACAGGTACCGTTTGAGTTCTTCCAAAGCTTGATGGCATTCTAGAGTCCAAGAAAAGTTATTCTTCTTCTTCAATAGTGAGAAGAATCGATGGCTCTTATCCGAGGACCTCGAGATGAACTGGCACAATGCAGTTATACGCCCGGTCAGTCTTTGGACTAACTTGACGGTGTCCACTATAGTGATGTCCTCTATGGCCTTTATTTTGTCGGGGTTGATCTCTATCCCCTGATTGGATACCGTGAACCCGAGGAATTTGCCTGAACCGAAGCCGAATGCGCACTTCTCTGAGTTTAGCTTCATGTTGTATTTCCTTAGTATGTCAAAGGTTTCTTGCAAATGTTTCAAATGGTCCTCTGCTCGCAGGGACTTAACCAACATATTGTCAATATAAACTTCCATTGACTTCCCTATTTGTTCCTTGAACATCCGGTTTACTAGGCGTTGGTAGGTGGCACCGACGTTCTTTAATCCAAACGACATTATGTTATAGCAGTAGGTGCCGTATTTGGTTATGAAAGAAGTTTTTTCTTGGTCGTCCGGGTCCATCCGAATTTGGTTGTACCTGGAGTAGGCGTTGAGAAAACTGATATCTTGGGCCCGGCCATTACGTTGATTATTCGATCGATGTTAGGCAAAGGGAAAGAATCCCTAGGGCATGCTTTGTTTAGGTCTTTATAATCCACACCACATCCTTAATTTATTCCTTTTTTTAGGTACTACCACTACGTTAGCTAGCCAATCCAGGTACTAACTTCCCGGATGGATCTTATTTTTAGAAGTTTGGATACCTCATCCTTGATGAAGGCATGTTTGATCTCAGACTCTGGTCTCCTCTTCTACTTAACGAGATGGAACTTTAGGTCCAAACTCAGCTTGTGAGCGGTTACCTCCGATGGAATCCCTGTCATGTCAATATGGGACCAAGCAAAACAATCGGCTTTAGCTTTAAGAAAAATAATAAGTTTTTTCTTGAACTCGGGGGTTAACCCCGTGCCTAGGTATACCTTTCGATCCGGTAGATGCTCGATTAATATGACTTATTCCAACTCTTCAACCATTGATTTGGTGGCATTAGTGTCATCAGGAGCTATGAATGATCTCAGGACGCGATAATCGTCCTTCTCGTTCTTTCTGTTTCTCCAGTTCGGCCGAGGTCGATATCAGTGGTTGCTATTTAATCTCTTCCCTTTTGGTCGGTTCCTTATTCCTTGATGTCGAAACAGCGAGCACCAAGATTAGCTCATTGACAGCAAACATCTCCTTTGCGGACAGTTGTTCTCTATAGACTGTTTTGACTCCTCTCGGTGTGGAAAATTTTGACGCCTAGTGCAAGGTCTAGGGTACAACCCTCATGTTGTGGACCCATGACCTTTCGAATAGAGCGTTGTACCTCATGTCCCCTTCGATCACTTAGAACTTTGTTTCTTGGACTGTCCCCGCGGTGATGTTAGATCCGTTCAATACTCGTACTGCCGGTATGATTTGGTCTTGTAACCCCAATTGCTCTACGACACCCATGATATGATGATGTTGGCCAAGATACCTGGATCAATCAATACATATTTAACTCGAGATTTATTTGATAAGTACGGATATTACCAGTGCTTTGTTGTGAGGTTGTACGATGCCCTCGGCATCTTCGCCGTTGAACGAAATGGCTCCCCCCGGAACATAATCCCAAGTGCGTTTTTCCCTTGTGATAGATACTTTAGTACGTTTTATCATTGGTCCTTGGGGAACATCGACCCCTCCGATGATCATGTTGATCACGTGCTGAGGCTCCTCTTGTTTGACCTGTTTGTTGGCGTCCCATTCCTGAAGTTATTTTTAGCTTGTTCACTTAGGAATTCTCGGAGGTGCCCGTTGTTGAATAATCGAGCAACTTCTTCTCTCAACTGTCAGCAATCTTCGGTTCTGTGACCATGAGTTCCGTGATACTTACACATCAAATTAGGGTTTCTCTGGGTAGGGTTGGACTGCAATGGTCGTGGCCACTTGGTCTCTTTGATACGCCCTATGGCTTACACGATGCTGGCAACGTCCACGTTGAAGTTGTACTCTGATAATCTCGGTGCTTCCCTACTCCCCAGCGGCCTGTCGAACCCATTGTTGCTCATCAGACCTCGCCCATTGGGTCCTCGATCGCTTATCTTCTCGTTCCTTGCGGGGTGACGCCCAGATCCATTTTCCCTTCAGTCCGCGCTGTATGGTTGATACCGGTCTCGGCTCTTGATCAGTGGCTCTCTCAGATCTATCATCGGCCCTGATGGGGTAAACAGATCCAGAAGGGGCCCCGAGTTGGTTGTCCTCGACCCTGATCTTTGACAGGTAACTGTTGTGGACGTCAGCCCAGGTTACCGCGGGATACTCCACCAAATTTTGTTTTAGCTATTGACAGGCCAAGGAACTTTGGGGGTTGAGCCCTTGAGTGAATGCCTGAACGGCCCAATCATCTTCAACTGGTGGTAGGTCCATCCATTCCATCTGGAATCTTGAAACGAACTCCTTGAGGATTTCGTTATCCCTTTATTTGACCTTAAGAGATCTGACTTTCTGGTCTCAACCTTGAAGGCCCCGGCATAAGCCTTTACGAAAGCATCTGCAAGCATATCAAACGATTCAATGGAATTTAGGGGCAAGTTGTGATACCATATCATTGCTCCCTTGGACAAGGTCCCCCCAAACTTCTTCAATAACACCGACTCGATCTCATCGTCTTCCAAATCGTTCCCCTTAATTGCGCACGTATAGGAGGTCACATGCTCATTTGGATCCGTGGTCCCATTATATTTGGGGATTTAGGGTATACAAAACCTCTTTGGGATCGGCTTTGGTGCCATGCTCGGGGAAAGGGCTTTTGGATAAATTTCTTGGAATTCGGCCCCTTCAATATCAAGAGTGCTCCCGGGATCTGATCGGCCCTCGGCCCTCGAATTATATGTTTCCACCGCCTCAATATTTCTCACCTGACTGCACCCGTCTCACTAACTCTTCAAGAATTTTCATTACCTCGGGATATACCCCGGGCTCGGCTTCACCCAGTCTCTCGGTAATTTGTCCGTCTCTTTGGGTGCTTCCCCGGGATTATTCGGGCTCGACCCTGTTGGAGGTGTGGCTTTGATTTTGCAGCTGCTATTGCCGCTTGTTGAGCATGCAACATTTCAAAAAGATCAGCCATAGGCTGACCCCATCACCTTCGCCTTCGGGCGCTTCTCGAGCTATTGGTCGGGGTCTCCCGCGAACACTTTTTTCGGGATCAGTTGGCAAATTGATGTGATGGCCACCTGCGAGTTATCATCGACCGGGTCGGCAGCTGATACACTGCTGGGATCGGCAAGAAGCATATCATTGTTGGGCACCAAATTATTAGTTTTGCCGTGATGACCAGACTCAGCGTCAACGTTCAAGTGAGCAGACTGAGAGTTTGACATTTTTGGACTAACCTGAAATTAAGGTTTCAAATAATAAGTGTAAAACAGGGTGTGTTATGGAGATTCGTATCAAATTACCACTATTATCTTTCCCCCCACGGTGGGCGCTAAACTGTTTACCCCCAAAATTAGGTAACATAAAATTTGTATGTGATTTAAAGGATATGCAGTTAATTCAACACGAATAATTAAGAATATCATATAAATGAATTAAAGACGAAATAAACGATCAAACCAATTGCAATGTTATGACCAAGCCTGATCTTAGATTGAACAGCGACCTCGTCCTCGATTGAACCCTCGGTTCGAGCCCAGTCGTGAATGAAGAACAGGGCAAGTGAGTAGAGTTCTTAAAAATAGTTAGAGAGTAAAAATAAAATTTTATTGCTATGAATTGCGTGTTACCATGTGTCAGACTAAAGAAAAAACTTTTTCTTTATATAGTAGGAGAGTTCCAGTCCTAATACAAGTCTAAAAAAGGTAAAATCTTCTTTTCTCGGTAATTGTTGATCCATGATCGCCATTGAGCGAGATTCACGCCGTAATATTCGGTTGAGAGCAGTATTACGATCTTCTATCCGTCATGCATAACCGTTCACCGTGTCTCTCGAGGTTTAGAACTTATTTTCGACCCGGGGCGCGTCGCCATACCATGTCTGATATAGGATATGCCATTCACTCTTCCCGGTTCTCGATACGAAAGGTATACTGACGTCGATTATAATCTCGCGGATCCGTGCTCTCCCTTCATTCTCTCATCGGGGAATCAGGGTAGATATTATCCCCGATTTTGCCCGCACACAGTAGGAAAAGTAAATTCTTCGGGCTTAGGTATTAAAAAGTAAATAATTTGAGCTTAATGGGTATAAAGTGAGATTTTTTCCTATTAAAAGATAAATAATATGACCTTAATGGGTATAAAGTGAGATTTTTCCCTTTTTTTTTTTTTTTTTTACTTAGTTCTTCTTCGCTAGGATGGATACCATCTTTTGCTCATATACCCAATATAGTGTTGAAGAATAGTCTTTTTTTTTTCAGTGAAAAAGAGAAATACTTTTTTTTTTTTAATTAGTCTTATTTTTAGAAACATGTAGCGAAAGGTTTCATTTTGGGAATGAGAAATTATGAACTACTCCATCCTGTCCTAATATTAGTAATTTTGACAAACTCATTTGTTTCAAAATATTTGATAATTTAAAAAAAAGAAATAATTTATTAGGTTACTTGTTACAAATTTACACTTCTGTTATTGATAAAGTACTTTTTTAGTGATATATTTATAATAACAAATAATTTAGACTAACTATATCGTAAGTAACACCATTAAATTTAAAGTGTGGAGAAACCATAAAAAATTAATATGGAGGAAAGATAGTAACTTAGAGAAGAAATTAGTACATAAAAAATTACCGTAAAATTCAAATTGGAAACCGAGAAAGTTCCCCTTTGTAGTTGGCGAGTGACTGGTTCCAAAACTTTTTCCCATCGTCCTTTCAGAGAACTCAAAAGTGTTCCTTTTTTCACCCATACTCAATTCACTATCTCAGCAGCGAGATGCAACATAGAGCGGCAATGTTGTGTCGAATATTGGAAAAGGCATTTCATTCGTCGCCGCAGAGGGCAAACAAACACCGCCTACGGTTTCCGCCCCTCACATCCGTCGATCTTCCTGACATTTGGATTCCACGCCACGACACATCCATCGCCAAAACATGTTCTCCTCATCTCAAGACTAACCGTTAGTGGTCCTTTCCTTTATCTATTTATTTGCCAGCCAATGGTTAACTGAACTGCTTTATGTGTTAACAATTGGTTATGCTGTTCCTTTTTGTTTTTCATGTTTGGCTCACCTCTTAGCGTATAATTTCTGTTATTTTTGTGGTTGACAGTTAGCTATCCTTAGAGAACCTCTGATATGTCTGAATTACTAGTACATTCTTCTTGATAAGTCGAAATGTTTCATTAATTAAAACTGAGTTGGTGTCAAAAAAAGAATACGTACAAGTTGTGACTTGTTTATATGACTCAATCGGAGTCTCCACTGTGGTCTATCAAGTTTATCGAGCTGTCAGTGCAATGCGTCATGCTCCCTTTATACCAAGAGGTCGTTGGGTTTCAAGCATAAGGAAAAATAATCCCAGGATAAACTGTGGAAATTTTATTCCACCTTTGGTTGAACTTTTGATTCCGGTATAAGCAATCCCGGGGTTGTTTATAACACAATTGTGGTATTATTTTTTTACCACATTCTATATGGGATAGTAATCCTGAATTACTAATCCTGGGATAAAATAGCAAAGCAACACATTTGCCCTTTAAAGTCTTTAAGGAAAACCAAGGTTAAGATTTTTTTTTTTTTCCAAATTCACTAGGCAGTGTGCCTAGTGTTAATTTTCATATATATAATCATAATTACAAAGGTGGAGGGGGCATAGACCTTACCTCCCAATATGAGAGATGTATATTCTTGATTATCGAGAGTTGACAATCAAGTATACGTAGATAATTATGATGGGTTAGACCTTTGATGATGTAATGATTGTCTATCTTATAACATCGATAGACAATCATATATACAAAACCATTGTGAAATGAATCTAGGTCAATCTATACAAAAAGTACATATGTTCCTAAATCTACCAAGGGAGTAGTTTGAAATAGTATCCTCTCTATACGATGAAGTCTATTTCTAACAAAAAAGGAGGATCTTCTACATGTTGTATCATCAAGTAGAAGGTAACAATCATCAACTTTGTTTTGACAAAGGAAGCTTAATTGAGGATTATTGCTACTGCTGCTATGAAGATCTGTTACTGCCACTGCTGGAGGGATTTTTGTAGTTGATGCATTGCTGGAGGTGCCTGTTCCCTGCTGAGAAAATTCTGTGAATGCAGCAGTAGAACAGTCTGAGGATGCTGCTCAATTTACTGCTGCTGTGGGTGTTATGCATTGTTGGATTGCTGCTGCTACTATGAACCTGCTTCTGTGATGTTAGCCTTAGTACTGCACTGAAGGGATCTATTTCCTTGCAATAATTCAACTGTGAAAAACCAGCAGCAGAGCAGTCAAGAAACGGACTGTTTGCTGCTCAGTTTAATGCTGCTGCTGGAGCTCAGTTTACTGCTTCTGCTTCTGCTTATGCTCTATTTTCCTGCAGAAAACGAGTTGATACAGATATTGCTTCTGCTTATGTTCAGTTTACTGCTTCTGCTTCTGCTTATGCTCTATTTTCCTGCAGAAAAAAAGCTAAGAAAAGGGGGGGGGGG
>MCJB01049993.1:0-37424 GCA_002018475.1 Nicotiana obtusifolia
TAGGGTTTGTGTGGTATTATTTTGGGGAGGGGTTGCAAGGGTTCTTTTAGGTTTTGAAGCTGTGAAATAATAGTGAATTATCTGGCTTTATAAGCTTTTAAAAGCCCTCTCTTGACCGACTTGGGGCTTTTAACTTTTAGCCCTTAATTTTGGCAAGTAGGTGATGCACCTACTTGTCACCTACCAGCCTGCGCAGTTTTATGGAAATACAATTATCTCAATACTCCGAGATCGTATTGACAAACGGTTTAAAGCATTGGAAACTAGACTCATATACCATTAATTTGGTAGGTAGATCACCCCGTAATTCCTTGTAAATTGGGAGAAAATCGCAGAAACATTTGACCTAACGTTTAAGTAAAATTGTGAACCTAAGTTGCGACAACTTTTGTCGACTTTTGTTTCATAACTCGTTTGACTTCAAGACTTATGAAACGGATATCATATCATTCAAATACCTTAAAACATGACATCTTGGTAATGTTAAACACCTCTCGATTTTCCCAAAAACGCGAGTTACAACATCCTTAACTCGTTTATCCTCTAATACTTGTTAACCGCCCTTATACACCTTTGCATCGTTTAGGACCAATAGGACTAAACTCTTATTGTCTCAAAGGTAATTCCCTTCTCGAACCAAGGTAGACTATCTTACGGTGTAATCTAACACGTACAAATATGGGTTATAACAGAATCCCAAAGATGTGGCTCGGTTTGGACGAGTGAGTAAGTCATCCCGTTCTTAATATATTGAGGTTCCCCCGAATAAGGACCTACTGAAGAACTTAGCTGAGGCATGGGTGAAGAAAGTGCCTGCTTAGGCGCATAAGGCACCGTGCTCTGTGTAGTGGGGCTTTTGGGCCACCACTTGTCCTTTAGTGTGGTTTTTTACCACCACTTCTTTCTTTGTGGTGCTTGTAGCATCCACGGTTGAAGTTGAAGGAGTGGTGCTTTTTGCAACCACAGTTGAAGTTGGAGCTGAAATAGTGCTGGCAGGAGATATGGCGGCTGCTTCAAGGAGTTGCGCCATCGACTTCGCCACTTCCTCTTGGTCGAGAGGAGTCATGGGTGTTTTTGAACTAAGGCCCATGAGTTGTATCTATTTTTCAAAATCTTTTGCCGTCCACCGCGAAGCATGCGGCTGTGCAAATTGAATATCATCTTCAAAAGAGGGTTCTTCTTCGGTGATATTTGCCCATCTTTGAGGTTGGGCAATTGAAATTTGTTTGGCCGGAATCAGCTGTGATGAGACCACCATTGGGATGCCTTTCATGGCATAGTCTGCAGGCGATCTACATTTTGGCTGGCTTGGTCCAGCTTCTGTTGTTTACTGCTTTTTGCAGCTATTGTTGTTATCTGTTATTGTTGAACAACTATAGAAATTGAAACATCTTTAGGCTGTTGTGTGGCAGCCTGTTGTTGTTGCTTTTCCTCCGGGGATGGTAAGGCTAACCGCGGGGGCTTTGGTTTTTGGGCATTTTATCTTCCTTGAAGGAATTCACGGGTTAGGAACTCAAGTATAGAATTTGAGTTTCCCTTTATATATTCAATATCAAAATCAAAAATTGATAAAATAGCTTGCCATCTGGCGAAAATATGTTTTGAAGCAATATTTTGCACATCCTTTTGCAAAACAGACTTAGCTGCCTTGCAGTCAATGCGAAGCAAAAACTTTTGGTTTAATAAATCTCATTGAAATTTCGATATGCATAAAACAATTGCCAAAATTTTTTTTTTAATTGTTGTATAGTTCTATTGTGAGCTATTCCAGTGCTTTGATGTAAAAACAATGATACTCTCTTTTATCATTTTTAAGTTGTTTTAAGATACCACCATATCCTATGTCTGACGCATCTGTTTCTACTATTTTGAAAGCAGATGGATGGGGGAGACTAAGGAGAGGGAGATTCTTGACTTTCAACATAAGTTGCTTGACAGCATTGCTTTGGGCATCCGTCCAAGGAACTGGAGGCTTTTTTAATTTGTCGTGAAGGGGTTTTAGCAGAATGCTTAATCCCGGAATGAAACCACAAACATAGTTGACACAACCAAGAAACCTTTGAAGTTGTGTCTTGTCCAGGATTTGATCTGGGAATTTGTCAGCATACTGGAGAGATCGCTAAATAGGATTAATGGTCCCTTGTTGGATGTTATGACCAAGGAACCTGATGTTTGTCTGGAATAAGCTGTACTTAGTTCTAGACAGAGCTAATCCCTTTTCTTTGATAGTGTTAAAGAAAATGCCTAGATGTTTGAAATGTTGGTCGATGTTTGTTGCAAAAATTAAGACATCGTCTATATAAATTATAACAAAACTGGAATATGGATTAAAGATATCATTCATTATCTTCTGAAACTCAGAAGGGGCGATCTTTAATCCGAATGGCATCACGTTCCATTCATACTATCCAAAAGGGACTGTAAAGGCAGTTTAGTACCTGTCTTTTGGGTCGATCTGTACTTGCCAAAATCCAGATTTTAAATCAAATTTAGAGAAAATCGTGGCAGCATAGACTCTTTGTAATAAGTCTTTCTTGTTAGGAATAGGATACCTAATCCATCTAAGTGCTATATCAAGAGGCTTGTAGTTGATAACCAAGCGGGGGACTCCGCGCTCAATTTCGGAGTTTTTGTTGACATAGAATGCCGCACAACTCCAGGGAGACTTTGAAGGGGAAATTATCTTCTTGTCTAAGAGATCATTGATCTCTTTTTGACAATGCATTGTAAGCTCGTGATTCATTTGAATGGGTCGAGCTTTTGTTGGGATGTTTTTCTCGTCAAAGTCAGGTTCGTAAGGAAGCCCAACAATGTGCCTTTTACATTTCCAAAATGCCATTGGCAAATCGAAACAAAGCTCCTGTTGAATCTTAGCTTCTAAACTTTTAATTTTAGAAGAAATTATAGAATCAGTTAACTCTTTGGAAAGCTACATCTTCTTTTAAAAACATAACTTGTTTTTCTTTATTTTGCAAAGAATGTATGACTTTATAAGTTGGAGGCTTATGGAAAGGAAGAAGGATATTGATTATGGGATAATCCACATGAATTCCTTTATTAGTAACCAGGTAAGGTTTGCAAAGTTGAATGAAAGGAGTACCTAGAATTACTGCATTGTAAAGGTCTTTTGCTAAGAGAAATGGAGTCTGGATGAACCAGTTTGGTTCCTCTGGAGAGGTCGTGACCTTTACAGAAGGAAGTTTGTAAGTGATTTTAAGTTTTTCACCATTGGCGGCTCGTAGGCATTCCTTACGAAAAACTTGGTTGGAATGACACCTTCTTGGATGCAACTTATGTCTGCTCCAGTGTCAAATAAAGTTATGCCAGTCCAAATAAAAGATTTACTGACGATGAGAGTTACCCTAACATGGTATTTCTGAATCCTTATAGAGGAAAGATGTCCGAAGAAGGATTTTGTTCCATCATCGTCTTGGTCAGAGGTTGCAACTGCCTGTACAACCTCTTTGAGCTTTTGTGGCTCATTAGACAATTGTTGGAGGACAAGTCTATCAAGCTCTTGTCTTGCTTTTATTTCCCTAATTTCTTCTTTCAGGTGTGATATCTTAGATTGAAGGTCTGAGATAGTCACCTTTGAGACCTTAAAATTATCAGAGGAAAACCTCTTCAAAATATTAGTAATGTTATAGGTATTAGCTACCTGGGGATGATTTTGAAGAGTTGATGATGAGAGTGTTGAAGGCTTATTAAGGACCGTCTTAAGTTTCCCTAAATAATCGAAGGCTTATTAAGGACCGTCTTAAGTTTCCCTAAATAATCCTTTTTAAGTTCAGGATCTTGAAGATCACCAATCACTTCAAGGAGACGATCTTGTTCTTTCGTGAGAACATTGATCTGAGGGAGGTCATCTTGGTCAGACTCCCCCGAAGATGTAGTAGAGGAATTTAAGTCATCTTCTAGGATGTTGTTAAATTGTTTGTCGTCGGACATTTCATTATCTGTAATATCCGAAGATTCACTTAATTCAACAAGCAATTTCTCTATTTTGTTTAGAGTAGGTTCGTCAAGTTGTAGGCTCTTGATCTTCTGAGAGACTTTGCAAAATTTGGCGATGTTGCCTGGCTTTCCATACTTGAAACATTTGCCAGTGGAAGTAGAAGTCTTGCCATCTTTAGTAAAGGATTTGGGAGACTTGTTTTTTGTGTAGGAAAGGATCCTTTTCCTATTGGAATTGTATTTTCTAATATTGGAAGAATCAGGTTTTGAACTTCTCTTCCTATGAGATTTACTTCCGCACGAAGGAAGACCAAATTGTTCGCAAACTTCGTAAGTCCCTACGTCTTTGTGCCCTATCTTTGGCAAGTTGCCTAAGCATTTTGTCTTGCCTACAGATTTAAGAGCAACTTGTTGAATTTGGCTAACTATCTAGCCGTAGGTGATTTGATCGTAAGGAACAATATCACCGGAATATTGATTCTGAAATTCTTCTTTGACTAAATCTCTAAGGGACTTAGGCAAGCCATCTAGGAATTTCTCTTTCCAATAAGGGAGATTCCCATCTGGTCTTTCGTAGATCCTGGTCAAGAAGGAATCCTTATACCACCTAAAATCTGAAAGAGTTTTGCACTTGAAGTTGTTAAGTATTTCAGAGGATTTTTCTCTAAAGATACCTGGGCAACCTACGAATGTTTTGATGATTGTGTAAATCAGCATGTTGATAGAATCAGGAAATTGTTTCACCATCTTTTAGGATTGGTTGTCCTAATTCATCTAATTTCACAGCTTGAAAATTTTGTTGTTTTTCCTCGTCACTTAAGTGGGTATCCCACCATCCCTTAAGTTGGGCTGTAAAACCAGCGACTAAGACATGGGTAGTACTCTGGTCGGAATAGTTGTGGGAGGTTTTGTAAGTAGTTGCTACCATGGTCATCTACTGTAATTTGGCAAGAATATTATATTCATAACATCCATCGATATTCCACTCATAGATATTATAAGCATTATAATTATTCTGCATGGTGTTGGGTCTTCTTCTAAGACTACATCTGGATGTGTAGCCCTAGGGTAATAGAGATTTTGAGGCTTTCGCCAGTTGAAAAATTCAGACTTAATAAGTGCCATTTCTAGAGGAGGCTTGTCTTCTAGAGAAATTTGTGAAAATTTTTCTAATTCATTATCTGAATTGGTATCTCCTAGAGCTCCTACGATCTTAGAAGAAGAGTCTTCCGTCTGTCGGACTGGAGTGTCCTGGATTGTTAAGGATCTTTCTATTTCCGCTATTCTCAGTTGTAATTCAGAGAGTTTGGGAGAATCTGTAGAGTGGTGCATCACAAGTTCTCTAGTATGGTTTCTAGGGATCTCGTATGGTTTAAATAAAGGAGTTGTAGGAGTAGAGGTTCCTACTGTTGGTTTCTTCAGAGAAGCTGAAGATGAATATGAAACCAAGTATTCTCCAAGAGTTTGTACATACTTATTAGTGTAATTATTTTGTTCAAAAATATTTCTAATATCTTTGCCAGTGATCGGCTCAGTGTCAGCTCTCTTTTTGAAAGGTGAGGCTGTAACGGAGCTGCTAGCAAAGCTTGTCGAAAATCCTTGTGGCGGAGGAAGTTCGGAAATAACTTCTTTGCCAATATTGGTTTTCCATATTTTTGAAATATTAATTGAGTTTGAAAAAGGGAAATCGATCTGGCTATAATCAGCATAAATTTCAAACTGTTCAAAAAAATTAATTTGTTGTCTAATGACATTTAAACTATCATAGAAAATTGTTTGAATTTTCTTTCTTTCTTCTCCTTTATATTTTTCTAAAAACCAAGTTCTTTTGAAAAGATTTTCAGGAGAGTAAAATTCCTTTTGGAGACCTTTTTTATCAATTTCAAATTCTATCTCCAGAGCACCAACGATGTTGTCATCTCCTAATTCGGCACCTAGTGACGTATAGGTAGGAGAATCTGGTCGGTTGTAGGTAGTGTTGGCAGAGGGAACCGTTTCTGGTTTTTTTACCTTATACCTAGCTTGTGGAACTCTAGATTCGAAGTCTACTGTCTCGATTCTAGTAGGATATGAAGACATTGAATGTCTAGCAGAGTGAATCAGTGGAATTTCAGACTGCAAAGAGGCCTAGGAACTTACTCTTTGGCTAAGGGACCTCCGAAAGGAAACTAGCACAGATCCGGAAGGGAGTTGTTGGATCTGGGAAATCGTCGTGTTTTGTGGCTTTTGAGCAGGAGTGGCATCCTACAGAAGCCAGTTTTCCGGGAGGGAAACCTGATTCCAAGAGATTGGTCTTGGGATAGACAGATGAGACCTTTGCAGGTCTGTCTGGAAGAGAACTGTTTCTCCTTTGTGAGTAGTTCTCATAGCTCCAGTATTAAAGGCAGAACTCATTGCCTTATATTGGATTCTGTAAATAATTGCTATTGGAAGAAAGACCAGCCTTAGTCTTATAATTAGAAGTCTTAACATTTAGGGTCAAGGAATCTAAAATATTTCTATCCTTAAGGGAGACTGTAAAGTTAGGGAAACAGTTGAAAAAAATTGGTCCATTGCAAAGACTGGTTTCCACCATTCCTAGCAACGAATCATTGAATTCTAGGAATCTAGAATCCCTAAGACATAGTAGGAGTGACGTATCCAGTCCTTCTCTAGATAAAGGCTTAGCGGCTATTTGTACTAAACCAAAATGGATGTAATTATATTTCTTCCTATATTTTTCAATAGATTTGATATTGAGAAGTTTGATTTCCTCATGGTCTGATTCCAGAGGAATAGTTTGCTCAATGGTAGACATGTGATAATCACTTGTCAAGCTCCATTTTTTAGACTTGTAAATTGTTGACTGGGGATGTTTGGGGATTTTCCAGTCATCAATTGATTGTTGCAAATCAGATAAACTAATCTCTTCTTTGAGCTTAAAATTGGAAAAAGAGGAGGAAGAAGAAGAACTCGTAGATCTAGATGAGAGTGAGTGAAAGTAAGACATTTGAGTGATTAAAAAGCTTCCTATTCTTGGCTCGAGAGACCAAGTGGTTTCATAAAGAAGTTATTCAATTTCTTAACGCTACTGTATGTGGAAGAGTCAGATCTAGTGTTAAACTTCATAGATCTATAGCTTTTAAGGCCTTGTAAGAGTTCCGTTCAAATTTTATCTTACTATAGTGCTTTGCGCTAGATATGGAGGGTAGATCTGTAAGTATACTAATTCTTTTACTCAAACGAGCTAATGTTTATAATTGTTCTACAAAAAATTACTTCTAAATGACCCAAAGGTTTTTTAAACCATCTTCAAGCCTACCAGGTACATTTACAGGCATCACCTCGCCATAATCCCTGAGAACCATGCTTACAGTGCACATCCGAAAGGATCCCAGTGCCATTTCAAAGATTCTTCGTAATACAAGCATATATTTAACCATTTTATGGAAAAGAATCAGTAGATCTGTAGATATAACATCTTTGCACTATAACCAGATAAAGAAAAACAACTCTCAAATTTAACCATATGTTAAAGAGATCCATGAGTTTGAAACTAGATCTGGCAGTACCACATAACAGTATGTTAAAAACAAGAATCAAATCCTTACTTCGCCACTGGCTCTGATACCAGAGGGGCGGAAGCTAGTCCCCGAGGGGGTAGAAGGGACTAAGAAAAATCGAGGAATGTAAGGAACAGGAAGCAATAAATAAAGAATGTATCAGGTGGAAAAGCCGACCATATGCAAACGTATGCTAAATAAAATGCAAGTATGTTAACACAAGATTAAAACATAAAATCTGGCGGCAGAGCCGACCAAAAGTATTATTGATAACAAGAAATTAAAATACAGATATTAAAAAGTTGAATCTTAAAAGCTTATAGGGTATAGAGCTCTTAAGTGTTGAGAGGGTTTAGAGAGAGGGAATGTGTAAACAGAATTCTGAAATTTGGGAGAAGGATTGAATGCCTTCTTCCGTGAGTGAGGGGGTCTATTTATAGAATTATTGATCGTGCTACAGTGAAAGTGTACAGTGTTTTTCTACAGTGAAAAGTGCACAGTAATCTACTGTGATAAGTGCACAGTAATCTACTGTGATAAGTGCACAGTAATCTACAATAACATTGCTGCAGTAACTTTCTGAAAATTTCTTTGCTGGCGTCATGTCTGATGTCAACGACAAATTGATCCTGAATTTGACTTATTCTGGGTCATAGTCAGGATCATCCTCTTCTTCTGATTGTTCTTCAGACGAACTCAATGAATGTTGATTGGGAACCTTTCCCTTGATCTGTTGCAGGAGGTTTCCATCTCTTGGATGTAGTCTTCTTTGCTGGTAGAGCCTGCTAACTTTTCTTGAACTAGCCTTCTCTGATGCAAAAATAAAGTGTTTGCTACATCTGTAGGTGACAGAAATTTGGGGTTGCTGGAAAACCATTTTCCAACTACTGGTAAGTAAGTTTCCGTGGCATCTCTCCATGCCTTGTACCACTTACAATAGCCTTGAAGGGCTAACCAAGGCATACCTCTGAATCCTTCCCGTTTGTGAAAAACAAACTTCTCTAAAGATACCTGGGCAACCTACAAATGTTTTGATGATTGTGTAAATCAGCGTGTTGATAGAATCAGGGGGGAATACGGTTCTGAAATTACTAATTAGTGTATACTTTACTGTACATCTAATTCTACTCTATTACACGTTATTTGTTGTGTTTGGTATAGACAGGGAGATATGTTAGACCATGAAGATGATGTGGAGATACAGGAGGAAGGAAATCCTTTTGCAGACATTGAGGAGTATATTGATGATACAAACACGATTGTACCTCCTGCTGTTGGTGTTGCTACCTTCAAAGTGGAACATGAATTAATTCTGATGCTGAAAGCGGAGGGATTTTTCAGAAATTCCACTGATGATGATCCAACACAGCACCTTAGAAATTTCTTAGGTGTTTGTGCGATGCATAAGCAGAATCATGTCTCCGACGATGCCTTGAGGTTGAGATGCTTTAAGTATTCTCTAGCTGGGGATGCGAGGAAATGGCTCCAGAATCTTCCTCCAAATTCTATACGTTCATGGCCTGAACTTGTCTGAGCTTTCTTATCAAAATGGTTTCCACAAACCAAGAAATCCGAGCTCAGGGACAAGATTTTCTTCTTTAAGCAACTACCTGGCGAACAGTTACATGAAGCGTGGGATCGCTTCAAATTATACTTGGTGAGGTCTCCAAACCATGGTTTCCAGATTCCATCTTGTTAGAAAAATTTTATATGGGTTTGGATCCTATGAACCAATCAATAGCGAAGAATGCAGCTGCTGGATCTTTTATGGACAAAACCTTCGCTAGGGTGACTCAAATCTTAGACAAAATGGCAAAACACAACCAAGCTTGGCATTCTGAGGATTCCACAGGAGGAATTGCAATTGGCTCTCCTTCTATGAACAACTTGATCAAGGAAAATAAAGAACGAGACCAAGTGATTGCAGAACTTGCCACAAATGTCAATGTGTTGACAAAGCTTTTCACAGAAAATCAGAAGAAGAAAGTGAATGTGGTTGAGAATGTGCAGCCGGTACAAAATGATGATTATGAAGAGGCAAATTATGTTAATAACTCTCAAGGAGAGTACCAAAGGCAGCATTACCAAGGTCAAGGCTCTCAAAATCAATGGAGACCAAACCCACAAGGGCAAGGTCACCATCAATGGCGAAACGACCAAAGTGGCTCTAACCAAGGAAACTGGAACAGCAATAACAATTTTTCAAATCGAAGTTCCAACCCTTATGTTCCTCCAAAGGGTCAGTATTCGAATCAAGGATCCTCTAGTGAGTCTAAATTGGAGAGCATGCTTGAAAGGATACTACAAAACCAAGAAAAGTCTGATAATTCTATGAAGAACATGACTGAGTTGGTTGGCTCTCACACTGCGGCGATTCAAAAACTGGAATTGCAAATGATAGATCTTTCTCGTGAGCAATATCCACAGCAGAAGGGAACACTCCCTAGTGATACGATTGCAAATCCAAAGGGAAGTGGGAGTGGCCCAAATTCCCATATCATGGCTATCACTACCAGGAGTGGTAAGATATTGTAAGGCAAGAATGAGCAAGCAGTTGATGTGGAAGAACTTGAAAAAGGAGGCGAAGTTGAAGAACCCAATGCTGCTGAAGTAAAGAAAACTCCAGAGGTTGTGCAAATCCGAGATGAGACCTGAGAGGGATGAAGGAAAAGGTAGAAGAAACATCAAACATTCTTCCGCCGATTCCTAGACCCCCTCCTCCTTTCCTTCAGAGACTTGCAAAAAGAGTTGACGACAGCAAGTTTGAGAAGTTCTATGATATTCTCAAGCAGTTATCTGTGAATATACCGTTCTTGGAGGCTTTTCAAGAAATACCCGATTTTGCTAAGTATCTAAAAGATTTGATCACGAAAAAGAGAACCACCAAGAATGAGGTGGTGAATATGACTCACCGGGTTAGCTCTATTATTGCTACAAATCCAATTCAGAAGAAAGAGGACCCGGGAGCATTTACTATTCCGTGCACTATTGGAGTGCGCGAGTTTGCAAAGGCACTTTGTGACAATGGGGCCAGCATCAACCTAATGCCGCTTGCCATTTACAAACAAGCGGGATTAGGAATGCCAAGGCCGACGAGCATGAGGTTGCAAATGGCTGACCGTTCAATCAAGAGACCAGTTGGTATTGTAGATGATGTGATCGTGAAAGTTGGGAAATTTCATATACCAGCTGATTTTTTATTTCTTGATTGTGTTGTGGACAAGGAAATCCCTATTATATTGGGGAGACTATTCCTGGCCACTGGAAGAGCCCTTATGGATTCGGAACGTAATGAAATTAAATTCCGAGTGAACAACGAAGAAGTTACATTCCAAGCAAGTAAGGGTATGAAGCTGCCAAACGAATACGAGAGCATTTCAGTGATTGGTATTGTTGATGAAGTAGATGATGCTGTTGAAATGAAGATGGAAGAGCACTGCCTAGGTGAAGCATTGGCAGCTATATTGGTAAACTTCGATGGTGATGATATGGATGGCTTTATGGAATCGATGAATGCATTAGAGGGGCGTGGTTCTTATTCGTATACGCCACCAAAGCTTTCCCTTGATTTGGAGAATAGAGCTACACCTCCTGCAAAGCCGTCCATTATTGAGCCACCACAATTAGAGCTCAAACCACTTCCTCCGCATTTGAGGTATAAATTCCTTGGCTTTAATAATACTTTACCGGTAATTGTTTCTTCGTTGTTGAATGATGTACAGGTGGAACAGTTGCTGAAAGTTTTGAAGGAATATAGAAAAGCCATTGGTTGGACAATTGCGGACATTCGGGGGATCCCTGCTGGAGTTTGTGAGCATAAGATTCAATTAGAAAGTGGGACAAAACCGAGTGTGGAACATCAACGAAGGCTGAATCCGTCAATGCAGGAAGTGGTAAAGAAAGAAAAGATCAAATGGTTGGACGCTGGGGTAGTGTACCCAATCGCTGATAGTTCATGGGTAAGCCCGATGCAATGCGTGCCGAAGAAGGGAGGCATGACTGTTATCAAAAATGAGAAAAATGAGCTTATCCCAACGAGAACCGTAACCGGATGGAGAGTGTGCATGGAGTACAGGAAACTAAATAGTGCCACATGCAAGGACCATTTCCCTATGCCTTTTATTGATCAAATGCTTGATCGGCTAGCGGGAAAGTCCTTCTATTGTTTCCTTGATGGATACTCCAGTTATAATCAGATCAATATCGCTTTGGAGGACCAGGAAAAGACAACATTCACATGCCCATATGGCACATTCGCTTTTAGCCGGATGCCATTCGGCCTATGCAACGCTCCAGCTACCTTCTAGAGATGCATGATGTCTATCTTCTCCGATATGGTAGAGGACTTCCTTGAGGTATTTATGGATGATTTTTCGGTAGTAGGTGAGACTTTTGAGCAGTGACTGAGTAATCTCAAACAAGTACTCAAGCGATGTGAAGAGATAAACCTTGTGCTAAATTGGGAAAAATGCCACTTCATGGTGGATGAAGATATCGTTCTGGGACATAAATTATCAAGATGTGGCATTGAGGTAGACAAAGCTAAAACAGAAATCATTTCTAAGCTTCCTCCACCCACGTCCGTCAAAGGTGTTCGTAGTTTTTTGGGGCATGCCGGATTCTACAGGCGCTTCACTAAGGACCAAAGATTGAAAATCCCATGTGTAAACTCCTTGAGAAGGATGCCAAGTTTGTTTTTGATGAGAAATGCCTCAAAGCTTTTGAGGAACTGAAGACAAAGCTCACCACGGCACCCATTATTGTCACACCTGATTGGTCGCTTCCTTTTGAACTTATGTGTGACGCCAGTGGTGTAGCTATTGGAGTGATGCTGGGACAAAGACACAATAAAGTTCTTCACCCAATATACTATGCTAGCAAAACACTAAATGGGGCGCAGATGAATTACACCGTAACTGAGCAAGAACTGTTGGCCATTTTTATGCTTTCGAGAAGTTCCGTGCATATCTGCTGGGTTCTAAAGTAATTGTGTACACCGATCATGCAGCTCTCCGTTATCTGATGGCGAAGAAAGATGCAAAGCCGCGACTAATCCGACGGGTTTTACTGCTGCAAGAGTTCGATTTTGAAGTGATGGATCGAAAGGGAACACAAAACCAAGTGGCAGATCACTTGTCCAGAATTGAAGAATCGGGGAGACAAAAAGGAGAGCTGGAAATTAATGATGCATTTCCAGATGAACAAATACTGGCGTTATCCAATTCCTTTGCACCGTGGTATGCAGACATTGCTAACTACATAGTCAGCAATATTATTCCAGAAGGGTTGGAATCTTACCAAAAGAAGAAGTTCTTGAGGGATTGTCAAAACTATTATTGGGAAGAACCCTTCTTGTTCCGTGTCTGTGCGAACAACATCATCAGGAGATGTGTGCCTGAGGAAGAGATGCTACACATTCTAAAAGCTTGTCATGACTCACTGGTTGGGGGTCATCATGGGGGGAATAGAACGGTGGCAAAGATCTTGGAATGTGGTTATTACTGGCCGACCATTTATCAGGATGCTAATCAGTTGGTCAATTATTGTGACCAATGCCAAAGGCAGGGCCCAATTTCTAGGAGGCATGAGATGCCTATGAACTTTGTGATGGAAATCGAACTATTCGACGTTTGGGGTATTGACTTCATGGGCCCTTTTATAAGCTCATGCGGGATGAAATATATCTTAGTGGCTGTGGACTACGTGTCCAAATGGGTGGAAGCCATTGCTTTACCAAACAATGAGGCTCGGAGTGTGACCGCGTTTCTAAAGAAGAATATTTTCACCCGATTTGGCACCCCAAGAGCCATTCTCAGTGATGGGGGTTCGCATTTCTGTAACAGAGCCTATAAAGGTCTCCTTGACAAGTACGGTGTCAAGCATAAGGTTGACACACCCTATCATCCACAGTCGAGCGATCAAGTTGAGGTATCTAACAGGGAAATAAAGAGCATACTAGCAAAGACGGTGAATGCAAACAGGACCGACTGGTCAAAGAAGCTAGATGATGCTCTATGGGCATACCGCACAGCGTACAAAACCCCAATCGGTACATCCCCTTATCGGCTAGTTTTTGGAAAAGCCTGCCATTTACCTATAGAACTTGAGCATAAGGCTATGTGGGCCTTAAAAGATTAAACATGGACTGGGCAGAGGCTGGAGCTCTGAGGCTTGCACAATTGAATAAAATGGATGAGTTCCATCTCCACACATATGAAAGTGCAGCCGTATATAAAGAAAGAATGAAATTCGTCCATGACAAAAAGATTTTAAAAAGAGAATTCAAGGCAGAGGATCTGGTATTGCTTTTCAACTCAAAACTAGAATTATTTCCGGGGAAGTTGAAGTCTAAATGGTCTGGTCCCTTCAAAGTTGTTGATGTCTCTCCCTTTGGAGCTGTCGAACTAGCATCGGAGGATGGACTCCGAACCTTCAAGGTGAATGGACAAAGAATTAAGCATTACATAGGAGCAGAAGGAGAGAAGCATTTGGTAGAGCAGCTGGCTCTAAAGGATGGTCCATGCCCAAGCAGGGAATGAATTCGGAGGTGTCTCATCTTCGTCGTGCCGCGACGTTAAATCAAGCGCTTCATGGGAGGCAACCCATGTGTGGTACCATATACTTTTGCTTGTTGTTGTACCTTTATTTAAGTTTTGATATCATAGTTGTACTTAGGGCTATTTGAAGGATGTTTTAGAATGCAGGAGTTTCACAAAAGGACACAAAATTGAGAAGGAGTTCTTGAAACTGAAGAAAAACAACAATGTGACAAATGCTACACAAAATGCGATCGCATTATCAATATGCGAGCCGCATTTGTGTCGCAAACTGAAGCAGAAAATTGAACAAATATAGCTGTCACAGATGCGATGATGTGCAGCATTTTGCGAATTGCATTTGCATTATGCGGTCGGCATTCTCATTGCAAACAGAGACAGAAGGTTTAGCTCAAAACTATGACATAAATGCGGTGAGGTAGCCTACTTTGCGATTCGCATTTACACTATGCGATGACTTAATCATCGCATACTGACAGGTACGTGTCCGCATTCCCTCCTCTTCTAAATCCTTCAATTTAGTATTAAAAAAAAGGAGAAAACAACAGAGAACGAACGGCGATAGACATTATCGGGGGAAAATTGAATTTCAAGCTTACCAAACATCGAAGTGCTGATTAAAAGTTGTCCTAAATCCTCCAATCTTCTTCCTAGGTATGTTTGTTTACCCACTAAACTACTACCTTTGCTATGTTTTTAATTTTAATTTTGCAAGTTAGGTTTGGTGGTTCAATATAGTTGTTTGAACTTTGTGGGGGATGAAGACAGGAATCTAGGGTTGTAATTCTTGGGGGATGAACATAATTGTGTATCCAAAGGTATTTGCGGTCCACAAAATCAAAATGTGGACCGCAATTTGACCGCATCCCTAAACCGTAGATACCTGAGGAAGATGACAAATGCGGTGCCTTTGTGATCGCATAACTACTATGCGGACCGCAAAGGCACAGCAAATAGGGTCAGAACATTTTGATTGGCACCAGCAATTTCTGCGGTAAGTTTGCGATCGCATATCTCACTTTGTGGTGGATATGCGATCGCATTTGTGGTCAGCAAACATGCCTGTGCACAAGAACACTCTGTGATGGTTATGCGATTCGCATAGTGGTTATGTGATTCGCATATTCCACCGCAGAATGAAAGCTGGCTTGGCACACCTAAGAATGCGACGAATTTGCAGTTCACATAGTGTATATGTGACCGCAAACCACGCCGCATTTCTGTAAGTCTATGTTGATTCCTCTTGTTTTCTTTTCTCTACTGATGACAATGTCAGTTACATCTTACCTTCATGCAGATATGGCACCTCAAAAGCATTCCGCAAAGAAAAGGTCATCATCCGGTCCTAACACAGCACAGCCCAAACGTGGAAGAATGGAACCAAATTTGCCAAGCACCTCCCAGTCTGATGAGGAGAACTGCTTGCCCGAAGTTGATCTAGTGGCTGAAGCTAGAAGGAAGAGCGGAGATGACCTTCAGCTTCGATTCGGGGTTGAAGGTTCCAGGACATTGTTCAGGGAAGGGCTAACAAAAAGGAAAATCTTGGGGGAGAAAAAGTTAAGTTTGAATGGATCAAAATGAAAAAATGGGAGTATTTCACTACGGACCCTAAAGAATACAATGAGTCAATGGTCCGAGAATTCTATGCATCCTACGGAGCTTCAAGAATGGGGTTCCACAGACGCAACAGAATATTCACGGGCATCGTACAGGTTCGGGGAAAGAGTGTGTTTTGCGACAGTGAGCATATTAATGAACTCTACTTCCCCGATTGGCAATCAGGCACAGCCGAGTACGATGCAAAGTACTCCAACAGAGAAATGAACGAGGGTGGATAGCGTCCATGATTGCCAAGGGGACTTCTGCTTGGATACACCCTGGAAAGAAAATATACAAAGAGGACCTCACAAGGGAGGGAAAATTTTGGCTGAACTTCGTCACCTCCCATTTAATACCGTCCAAAAACGAAACAGATATAAGCATTGAGAAAGCACTTCTCATTGCGTGCATCATGGCCGGTATAAAAATTGATGTGGGGAGTCTCATCTTCCAGGATATTGGCATCCGGGCAACGCAGTGTGCCACATCACTTCCTTTTCCGAGTTTGATCACAACCCTTTTCCAAACGGTGAATGTGCCTTTCTTGCCACAAGCTGACAAACTCGGAAAGTCAACGAGGGATATAGACATCACTCGTATCAGTGACTCTGCTGCCCCAACAGAGACCCCACTTCAGGACATTGACTCCCAAACTCTCCCATCTCCCCAAGATCCAGAAGCCTTCACTACTGCTGCAGAACCTGCACCCCCATCCACCACGAGTCCACCTTCTTCAACAATGCCAGCCGTTTCAAGACTTAGGTGTAATTGCACAACACGCCAATGCCAAAGTGGACCAACTCTTGAAAACCCTGCCTCACCTGATCAAACAAGCCCTGACTCCAATTCAAACGTCAGTGACCGCTCTCCAACAGCAACAAACATTGTTTGGGGATCGTTTGCACAAACTTGAGTCTAGGGTTGAACAAATAGAGAGAGGTGAGTTAGAGGATTACCTCAGCTGAGGGAGGAAGTGAAATTGATGAAGACCGAACTCCAGAAAATGCAAAATTTAGAGTTCGACATAGCATCTCTCCTTCCTAAAGAGGGTGACCAAGGTGCTGACATTGCTGCACCAGACTTGGGCCTAGACTTCACTGCTCTAATGGCACACATTGGACCTTCGTCTGCCAAAGTGTCTCATCCTCCAGTTCCTCCGGTATCGGTAGATGTTACTGATGGCGAGACATCGGGACAATCTTCAGAGTTAGAAGGGGAGGAGACAGAGGATACCAGTTCATGGTCCAATGAGGGTGATGACCCTAAGGAGAAGGGCAAAGCGATTGCTGCGCCAACAATGGAGGAAGAGGAGCACGCAGACATTGAGCGGGCCATACAGCACTCGCTAGCGGATGTGGCCACCCTTGCAGACTCATCGGCCACACAGCCACCAGTGGGCGAAGCTAGCAGCTCAGCAGCCCCACCACCAGCTCCCATTCAGGCCCACAGCCCTCCTGCAGCTTCAAAGGATTCATAGGCTACTGCATCTCTTAGCGCGAATGCGCCCCAGGGAGCCCCTTGCACTCTAACTTCTTTTCTTATGCATTAGGGTCAATGCATGATTTCGGTTGGGGATGGTAGTCTTATCTGTATATTTGATCTGTTTTCTTGTATGTTTTGCGACATTAGTTAACTGTAAAATATGTATTAATGGTTAATGATTTCTATATATATGCTGTTGTAGTTAATTAGTAATAGTTAAGTTTGCCAATAAAATCCCCTCGTTTTTTCTTTGCCGGGTTCTTTTTCAAGGGTGCAATAGTAGAACCGGGTTTATTACACTGAGACATATTGACCGGGATGGTGAAATTGTTTAGTATCAAGTATGTGCATCTGTGTGTAGATGATACCCTTGTAACTGATCAACTGTGTGAACTTGAGGCTCATTCTGTAACTCTAGGTCCACCAAGAGTCATGTATTTATACATGAGGGAAGCCTCAAGTAGCCAAATGTTAACTCTAAAGCTGTGAACTATGTTAACCGAACAATTTGTGTGCCATGTGTGTGAGCTCTTTGATTAAATAATTCTTGTGTTTGCTGCTGCCATCTAGAACTTGCCCGGTTGGTTTTTCGACACTTGTTATAATTACACTGAGTTGGAGAGAGGATCTTAGGCATTCTTTGTTTATTTATAAAACCTCTTTAGCCTTTTTAGCCTACCTGAATATCACTAGTACCCTATTTTGAGCCTTTTAGCCTTTTCCTTGACCTCTTCATTACAAACCTTTCCCGTTCGTAAAACAATTATCTCTTTTGAACCCCTTCCTCCTTGAACATTGAGAATGAGGCTAAAAGCCTAAGTTAGGGGTGTGGGTCATAATGGAAATGGATAAGGTTATGCAGTGAGAGTGAGAGCTTATACCTCAAAGTGCTAATGTAAATTTATGAAAGCTCCAAAGGAAAAAAAAAGACAATAGTTATATATGTATTTACAATAATGGAGCTCTGATGGAAATTAGAGAGGTATTTAAGGCGGGTCCACTTTGGGAACTGAACACCATTGAGGCTATGGGGTTGAAAAGAAGCAAAGTGTAAAAAGAAAGAAAAATGTAATTAGTGTTCAAGGAGAATGTAGTCACTCATATCTAAATAGTTATCCTACCCTTCCTTAAACCTACATTACAAGCTTACAAATTCCTTATGTGATCTCCAACCGAGTGTTCTTAGAAGTAGGTGACGAATTAAAATAAGGGCAAGCCTATGGTATGGCATGTGGTGACACTTGAAATTTTGTTCTGAGAGTGAGTGTATTTGCACTTTAGTCCCTTTGTATTGTTGTGATAAATATTGTTGAGAGTGGGACTTTCTTTCCAGTGAGGGCACATAAACTGCTAGGTTGATAGAAAGTTGAGTTTTGAGTAAAGCATAAATGCAATCAGCTGAAGGTTGCCTTTAGTTACTTTGTTGAGGCTCAAAGTTCACAAGCTGATTGGTTGTCCTTGAATATACTAATGATTCAGGAAGGGTAAAGTATTCAAAGAGATATACTTGAGAGACTAACAACAAACATCGTCCATAGTCAGTATTGTTGCATGTTTGATAAGTAGAGTCTAGAATAGGATAGTATCGCTTTAGTTGCTTGAGGACAAGCAAGAGTTTAAGTTGGGGGTGTTGATGTGCCGGGTAATTTCGGCACATTTTGATACTACTTGCTTAGAGTTCAACTTGTTTTACGTGCAAATTCTACCGATACTTATGTAATTTTAGTGTATTTGCAGTACATCGAGTGTAAGGACCCAAAAGCACGGAAAAGAGCTCAAAAAGCCAACTGAAGACAAGAAAAGAATTCAACAGCATCGCAGATGGGAGTATGCGGTCGCAAACAGCATATGCGGACCGCATAGTTCACAAGCAAATCGCAAACAAGGACAGAACTCTGGGCACTTCTTCATGTCGAGAATACGGTCGCATATGCGACTGCAAAACAAGAATGCGAACCGCAAACTTGCACTGTGAAATCGTAAACGCAAGCAGAGTTTCTGGGTGAAAATCAGGGTGAAGAATGCGATCGCATTTCGCGATTGCATAATCAACATGCGGACCGCAAAACCATAATGCGATGAAGGCAAAACTCTTGGTCACATATGCGACAGTCGAGGAAGATTTGCGGTCCACATTTCTGTTTTGCGACAGAAATGCGGTCCGCATTATTAACACCAGGGGCAAATTAGTCCAGACCTTGCCTCGGGTTTTGGGCCTTTATAAATAGGTTTAATAGGGTTTTGTGGGGGATATCTTGTCAGAATTGAGAGTACAAAGTACGGGCATTAAACTAGTTTGAATTCTGGGAAGCTTTTGGATCAATTACCTTCTATTTTGTAAGATGATGACAATTATTATTCTTTCTTATTCAATTTTCAGCATGAGTAGCTAAGTCTAAACGCTAAGGTTGTGAACCCTAGATGGGTACAATGTTATTGAGATTTTGATATTGAATATGATTGCAACGGAAGATTGATATTTATTTACTTCTTATTCTTCAAACAATTGTTAGTGGTTGCAAACATTAACGAACGCCAATTTATTCTATCTTAGCTTGGGAAAGTGGGATAGAATTTGGTAGAAGTAAATAACAAAAACTCAAGGCTTTAAACCTTGTTAAATAAAATCGCTTAGGAATAAGTGGGTTTTAATTTGGCATTAATTGATTATTCTTAATCACAACTCTTTTGTATTTGGGAAAATCATAAAGAGGACATATTATCCAACTATTGAAAAATATTGGGTAGTAGATTAGGCATCAATTGCATATCAAGAAAGTTTTCCGTTGGAAATATTCAATATTAATATCAAGAGCATTATACTACATTAAGGGGGACACAACCTTGGTTTCTTTAATTCATATTATTTACATTCACAATAGTACATTCAGTTTTCGTTTACACTTAAATTCAATACACCTTTTTATTACAATTCCTTGATAGAATTACGACTTAGTTTAGTATTACACTAATTAGATAAACGTTTCACACCTATTCCCTGTGGGATTTGACCCCAACCTTGTTGGGTTATTATATTTGACATCGACCGCTTACACTTTCTATTAAGGTGTAATTTGAGCGTATCATTTCACCATCTTTTAGGATTGGTTATCCTAATTCATCTAATTTTACGACTTGGAAAATTTGTTGTTTTTCCTTGTCACTTAAGTGGGTATCCCACCATCCCTTAAGTTGGCCTGTAAAACCAGCGACTAAGACATGGGTAGTACTCTGGTCGGAACAGTTGTGGGAGGTTTTGTAAGCAGTTGCTACCATGGTCATCTGCTGTAATTTGGCAAGAATATTATATTCAGAACATCCATCGATATTCCACTCATAGATATTATGAGCATTATAATATACACCCAGAAGTTTATTTTTCACAAACAGGAAGGATTCATAGGTATGCCTTGGTTAGCCCTTCAAGGCTACTACTGTAAGTGGGGTACAAGGCATGGAGGGATGCCACGGAAACTTACTTACCAGCAATTGGAAAATGGTTTTCCAGCAACCCCAAATTTTTGTCACCTACAGATGTAGCAAACACTTCATTTTTGCAGCAGAGAAGGCTAGTTCAAGTAAAGTTAGTAGGCTCTACCAGCAAAGAAGACCACATCCAGGAGATGGAAAACCTCCTGCAACAGCTCAAGGGAAAGGTTCCCAATCAACATTCATCCAGTTCGTCTGAAGAACAATCAGAAGAAGAGGATGATCCTGACTATGACCCAGAATAAGTCAAAATCAGGACCAATTTGTCGCTGACATCAGACATGACGCCAGCAAAGAAATTTTCAGAAAGTTACTGTAGCAATGTTACTGTAGATTACTATGCACTTATCACTGTAGATTACTGTGCACTTTTCACTGGAGCAAAACACTGTACACTTTCACTGTAGCACGATCTATAATTCTATAAATAGACCCCCTCACTCACGGAAGAAGGCATTCAATCCTTCTCCCAAATTTCAGAATTCTCTCTACACATTCCCTCTCTCTAAACCCTCTCAACACTTAAGAGCTCTATACTGCTTTTAAGATTCAATTTTTTAAAATCTGTATTTTAATTTCTTGTTATCAATAATATTTCTGGTCGGCTTTGCCGCCAGACTTTATGTTTTAATCTTGTGTTAACATACTTGTATTTTATTTAGCATACGTTTGCATATGGTCGGCTTTGCTGCCTGAGACATTCTTTATTTATTGCTTTCTGTTCCTTACATTCCTCGATTTTTCTTAGTCCCCTCTACCCCCTCGGGGACTAGCTTCCGCCCCTCTCTTTAACATATGGTTAAGTTTGAGAGTTGTTTTTCTTTATCTGATTATAGTGCAAAGATGTTAGATCTGATGATAGATCTACTGATTCTTTTCCATATACATACATACATACATACATACATACATATATATATATATATATACACATACATACATACATACATACATACATACATATATATATATATATACAATTCAATTATTTAAGCCAGCAGAATGAGTTCAAATAATTCAAATATTACATGATAAGTCCTAAGTCTACCAGGACGTAAACATGCTTTAGCTACGTATGGACTCTCGCCACCTCATGTATACGTAGCACCCACAACTAGTAGCACATAACAATTACATCACCTAGGGGTAGTTTCCCCATCACAAGGTTAGACATGAGACTTACCTCGCTCCGAAGTTCCATACCGGGTCCAATGCCTCTCCAACTCTTCAATTCAAAGCCAAATGATCCGAAACTAGTCAAACAATGTGCAAATCAATCAAAATATACTCCAATGCATACAATTTAATTTATAATAATTCTCAACTCTGCTTGAAAAGTCAATAAAGTCAACCCTGGGGCCCACGTGCTCGGATTCCGAAAATTCTTGAAGATAATCATTACCCATAACACCACGAAATCAAATATATGATTTATTTAATTCCCTCTATCCAATTTTGATGTAAAACTCCAAAAATACCAAATTCTAGGTTTTCTTCAAAATCTCACAATTTTCACCAATTTTCATGTTTCAATCCATGTATAGTTCATGTATTTAACTCACAATGAGAAGAAATCACTTACCTCAAGATTGATGATGAAAATGGCTCCTCCAAAACGCCCCAAAAATCGCCCAAGCAAGAGAGGAATGAGTGAAATGAGCAAAAATCTCGATTGAGTAACATATACTTTGCCTAGGCGTTGCCTTCAGCGATCGCGGTCTGAAGCCTCGCGATTGCGAAACAATACCACCTCTGCTGCCAAAAAAACTCTACATGATCGCGTCTAAAGGCACGCAATCACAAAGCATGACCAGTCCACCAATCGCGAACGCGGGACAAACTTCGCGTTCACGAAGACCAATTCCATCAGCCCCTGCTTCAACTCTATGCGAATGCATAACTCCACTCGCGAACGCGATGGTCCAGCTCAGGAAACTATGAGATCGCGTATCTTCGCCCGCGAACACAAAGAACTACTCACATCCGCTCCCACTTACCTTCCATGATCGCGTCTCTCTTCGCGATCACGAAGCAGGCAAAGGACACTAGAAACCAGCAGTTGCAAATCACCCAAACTTGGTCCGAAACCACCCCAAAACACATCTGAGGACCCTGGGACCCTGTTCAGTCACACCAACCAAACCCAAAACATAACAAGAACCTGCTCGAGGCCTCAAATCACACCAAACAACATAAAAACTACGAATCAACAATCGAAACCTTCTTTCAACTTTTCCAACATTCAAACTTCGACAAGCGCGTCCAATTCATACTTAAACATTCCGGAATGACGCCAAACTTTACGTGCAAGCCATAAATCACGATATGAACCTTTTGTCACGACCCTAATTCACCCTCCGTAGGATGTCGTGATGGCACCTAGTATCTAAAACTAGGTATGCCTAACAAATTTGCGGAATAACATAATATAAAACTGAAGCCCAATTCTCAGCACATGAAATAAATATAAAACTGCAAATCAATAATTACAACTCCCAAAATCCGGCAGAAATAAGTCACAAGCTTCTAGGAGAAAATACTAAGTGTGTCTATACGTCAGAGTCTAAAGAGAGTAAGGAAAATAACATAATAAGGATAGAGGGGGACTTCAAGGCTGCAGACTGGCAGATATACCTTGAAGTCTCCACGTACAGTCCAGCTCACGGGTATCTGGCCTGGTAGGAAGGATCTGGATTTGCACAAAAAGATGTGCAAAAGTGTAGTATGAGTACACCATACTGGTACCCAATAAGTGCAAAGCCTAACCTCGGTAGAGTAGTGACGAGGTCAGGTCAGGACCCTACTGGTTTAAAAGAAAAGCAAGGCCGAAGACATAATAATATTTTGAAATGACTGAGAATTTAAACACCGAGAGATTTCAGAAAATAACAGCACAACAAATAGAGGTAAACAACAGGGGCGCTCCCGAGGTACCCACTCGTAGTCCCAAATGTAAATATGCATGACAGGGGGATCTCCCAAGGAACTGCCTCGTAGTCCCAAAGTAAATATGCAAGATAGGGGGATCTCCTGAGGAACGGCCTCGTAGTCCCAAAGTAAATATGCAAGACAGGGGGATCTCCCGAGGAACCGCCTCGTAGTCCCAAAGTAAATATGCAGCAGATAACCGAAGGAACAACAAATTTATAGCAAGGAATCTTACAGTTAACGATTTAATTCAAATCGAGGAAAGCATGTAATTCAACTAAGCATGTTGCACAGATTGCAAGTAAGAGTTAAGGCACGTAGACATGCGATATTAGGCTAAACATGATCACTATATATGCTAAGGCAACTTAGTTAAGGAATTTAAAAGAAGACAACTCAGCAAGAACCAAAATTTCCACATTTAGCCCGTGTACGCACTCGTCACCTTGTGTACACAGCGCTCGCATATCACAAAGTGTTACAACAGTACCAAATCCTTAGAGGATTTCCCCCACACAATGTTAGACAAGTCACTTACCTCGAATCTCGTTCAATTGATCGATAAGGATGCCTTTCCCTCGATTTTCCAACTCCGATCGGCTCGAATCTAGCCAAAACAATTTCATACTATAAATATAACTACAAGAAACTAATTTAAATAATGAAACTACGACTTTAGCAAAGAATTGAAAATTCGGCCCAAAAAGTCAACCCGAGCCCACGTCTCGGAATCGGATAAGATTCACAAATTACGAACACCCATTCGACCAGGAGTCCAACCATACCATTTTTACCAAAATCCGACACCAAATCGCCACTCAAATCTCCAAATTAAACTCTCAAAATCCATAGCCTCAAACTCCCAAATTCTACCTTAAATACACACTCACTAGGTGGAAAAATCTATGAGGAAACAAGACTATTGATCAAAAATAAGCACAAGGGACTTACCTCAAGAAATCTCTCGAAAATGCTCTCAAGAATCGCCAAAACCCAAGCTCAAAATGTCCAACCATGATAAAAATCACGAACCCTTAAATTAATAGAATATGCCCTGTGTTTTTGCAATTGCGGATCACTTAACCGCAATTGCGGTCCCGCTTCTGAGAAAAATGAACTGCTTCTGCGGTTTTGCCCAAGCTGCCTTGCCTCCACTTCTACGATCTCCTATCCGCTTTTGCGGACTCGCTTCTGCGAGAAGCAGTCTGCTTCTATGGCTCAAGCGCATCGTGACCTCCTTGACTGCATCTGCGGTTACGCAGATGCGGAACTATTCCCACACCCGTGGCCACTGCTCCACTCTCCTTTTTTCACTTCTGCTCTGCCATGCCCGCTTCTGCAAGCTCGCACCTGCGGCCCATCTTCCGTAGGTGCGATCACACCAGAACTGGTGCACTTCAGCCATTCTTAAAACTTCAATTTGATCCGTAAACCATCCGAAATAAACCCGAGGCCCCGGGGACCTCAACCAAACATATCAACAAGTCCTAAAACATCATACGAACTTAGTCAAACCTTTAAATCACATTAAATTATATCTAAAAACACCAATTGCATATCGATTCAAGCCTAATGAACTTTAAAACTTCAAACTTCTATATCCGATGACGAAAGCTATCAAATCAAGTCCGATTGACATCAAATTTTGCACACAAGTCATAATCGACATTACGGACCTACTCCCACTTCCGAATTGAAATCCAACCCCGATATCAAAAAGTCCACTCCCAATCAAACTTCCCAAAAATCATCCAATTTTCGGACTTTCGCCAATAGGCGCTAAAATGACCTACGGACCTCCAATTCAACACACGAACACGCTCTTAAGACCAAAATCACCCGACGGAGCTATAGGAACTGTCAAAACTCCATTCTGGAGTCGTCTTCACACAATTCAAACTACGCTCGCTTCTTACGACTTAAACTTCCATTTTAGGGACTATGTGTCCCATTTCACTCCGAAACCAAAAACAAATCCTCCCGGCAAGTCACGTAACCACAAAATGAAATAGAGGGAGCAGTACATAAGGGTTCGGGGCTAAATCTCTCAAAACGACCGACTGGGTCATTACGCTATTCCAAGGCTCGAAACCTCAAACGGACATTGATAACACCAAAGTCCACTTCAAATCTAGCTTAAGAAATTCTAAAACTTTCAAAATGCCAAATTTTCATAATAAGCACCGAAATGCTCCCCGACCACCCAATACTCAACCGTAACATATGCCCAATTCCCAAATCATCATACAAACCTATTGGAACCTTCATATCTCGATTCCGAGGTCGTTTGCTCAAAAGTCAAACCTTAGTCAACTCTTCCAACTTTAAGCTTCCGAAATGAGAATTTTCCATCTGAATCAACTCCGAACTTACCGATATTCAATTCTGACCACATGTACAAGTCATAAAACATGAAGTGAAGCTACTCACGCCTCACTGAACGATGCACTTGAGCTCAAAACCACCGGTCGGGTCATTATATTTCTCATTTCAAAGATCAAATAAGTCTTTTCCTTTTATATATCTCAACATTGAAATTTTGTATTTACATATTTTTTCTCCCTTTTTTTTGGTTTCTTGTCCATATTATTAAGTAACCCGTAATTTAAATTGTTGATATCTTCCGGTATTCTCATTATAACAATGACTTTGGTTTTTCTTTTTCTTGTAATAAAATTTTTCATCTACTTTTATTCTTGCGTTGTTTTATTCTATAGCTCAGATTATTGTTTAAACTTAACAATAATATTTTTGAGTATTATTTATTATCTTTATTTTATTATTTACATTACTCAAAGTATAAATTTTTTCCCACTATCTCCACCCCTCTTTCTATATTATTCCTCTTGCTATAAAATTATATATAATTATTTCATCTAATATTTAATTTAATAACAACCAAATAAATAGAAGTGCATATGCTCATACTTTATACTTTACCAAAATCTCAAGGTATTTTTTCTTCTTCGGAGTTTTTTTTTTCAATTCAAAAGCTTGGATAAGTTTTTTTTTATTTTGTTTAATAGAATAAATAGATAGAAGAATATAAATACATAATTATTATTATTATTATTATTAATATTATTATTATTATTATTATTATTATTATTATTATTATTATTATTATTATTACTACTACTACTACTACTACTACTACATAACAAAAAATACATAAATCTTAAACATATAGCTTAATGCATATGTCGTTATTTCAAGCGTAAATTTATGTTCTCCTTTATTTTCGATATAAAAGATTGAGTTTTAATTTTATTTTAAATTTTTGTTATTTAATTAATTTTAGAACTATCCTTATTTTAGATCTTAGAAATTAGAGGAAAAATTTAAAAGTAATTTACTTGATCTTTCAAAAACAATTCTCTATTCAAATACTCTTATCTCTCTCTATAAATTTATAATACATTATTTAGATTACTTAAACTATTTAATGCTTTAGATAACTTCATTCAATTACTTTTATTAATTATACTTTAGATAATTTCAATCATTACTTCTTATTATCATGTTTCCTTTTCAAAGTCTTAATTATTAGTTTTGTCCTAAAATTTTCATGTCACTATTTTTTTGCTTGCCACTTGATTTCATCACATTTTAAATTATCTTCTTATTTTGTATATATAGATATTGTAACGACCCAATCGGTCGTTTTGAGCTCTATCGCGTCATTCGGCGGTTTGAGGTCGTGGGTAGCTTCACTCCATGTAATATGACTTGTACGCGTAGTTGGAATTGAATTTCGGGAAGTTCGGGGTTGATTTGGATGAAAAATTCTCAATTCGGGAGCTTTAAATTGGAAGAGTTGACCAAGGTTTGACTTTTGAGTAAACGACCTCGGAATCGGGATTTGAAGGTTCCAATAAGTTAGTATGATGATTTCGGACTCGGGTATGGTCCGAGAGCATTTTGGCGTTTATTGTGGAAAGTTGGCAATTCGAAGGTTTTAGAATTTCCTAAGTTTGGTTTGAAGTAGACATTGGTGTTCTAGATGTCCGTTTGCGATTCTGAGCCTTGAAATAGGTTCTTATCGTGATTTATGACTTGTATGTAAAGTTTGGCGTCATTCCGGAATGTTTATAAGTGTAATTCAAAGGCGTTCGTCGAAGTTTGAATGTTTGAAAGTTAATAGGAGGATTTGATCATCAATTCATGGTTTTGATGTTGTTTGATGTGATTTGAAGCCTCGAGTAGGTTTGTGTTATATTTTCGTACAGGTTTGTGAAATTGGACAGGTCCCCGGGGGCCTTGGGTGTGTTTCGGATGTGTTTTATTTGATGTTTCAACGTTGTTTTTTGGATATAAAGGATATCATATTGAGAAAACAACCTTTGATTTATGATTTGATTGAACCATTAGATCCGTATCATAATTACGGAACCACAACAACAAGAATCGTCGAATTTCGAAGCCGTATGAGAGAGTTATGCCCATTTCCGTGTCGGAAAAGATTGCTGATTTCTGGTGCGGACTTTGTTGTTCGCGAATGCGAGGGAGGTCCCGCGAACGCGAAGAAGGATTAGCAAACACAAAGGTGTCCCGCAAAGGCGAAGAACAAAAATCGCCTAGGTAGTGTTTTAAATGGGTAGACCGAACATTTTAGTGTTTTGAGCATATCTTGAGTTCTAGAGCTCCGTTTGAGGTGATTTTTACAGTGTTGTTCTCGTCTCAACAAGTGTTTAAATATCTAACCTTTACTTTGATGTTTTTCCATGATTATTTTCGTTGGTTATCATTTTTATCCATGTTTAGATTGTAGAAATTGGGGTTTTGAGCCCCAAAGTTATAAGATGGTAATCCTTGACTTGAGGGTCAATTCACGGGCGAAATTGAATGATTTTAGGAATATAAACTATATAAATTATGGGTAATAATTATTTACGATAATTTTCAAAATTCGAGTACGTGGGCCCGAGGGTTGACTTTATTGACTTTTCGAGCAGAGTTGGGAATCATTATAAATTGTTAAATTGTAAGAATTGGAGTATGTTTTGATTGATTGGAGCAGAGTTGGGAATCATTATAAATTGTTAAATTGTAAGCATTGGAGTATGTTTTGATTGATTTGCACGTTGTTTGACTAGTTTTAGAATGTTTGACTTAGAGTTGAGGTGTTAGAGAGGCGTTGGAGCCGGTTATGGTACTTCTGAGCGAGGTAAGTCTCATGTCTAACCTTGAGAAGGAAAATACCCCCTAGGTAATGTAATTGTTATGTGCTCCTATTTGTGGGTGCTACGTACGCATGAGGTGAAGATAGTACGTACGTAGCAAAAGTATGTTTATGTCCGGGTAGAATTAGGACTTTATCATGTAATATTTGAATTATTTGAACTCACTCTGCTGGCTTAATTAATTAAATTTATAATTGAAATTGATTTAGAAATACACACACACACACACACACACACACACACATATATATATATATATGTATATATTAGGCCGAGCCTTATCACCTTGAATTGTTGGCAACTTATTTGAGAAACGGTAAAGGTTATATTCACTTTGTGCTCACGTGTTGTATTGTAAGCGCGTGTGTCATAATTCACTGATTTCCTTCCTTTCTTGTGGAGTGGGCCGAACGCCTCGGTAGTGTAATAGATGCATCTATGGTTCGTGCCCCTCGACCCTCGGCAGTGCATACATTATTCTAGATCGGGTCGTACGACCTCGGCATAATCGTGCGTTATGTTGCTAGCAGTCCGAGTATTAACGAGATTTTCCTCCCACTGATGCACGGCATTTATTATGGTGTTCCTTATCCATTGTTTTCTAGCACTTAATATCTCTAAGCTGTTGAGATAGAATACGAGACTGAGAAATTTATATCTTTAAAAGAAATATTTGGAAAATTATGTAACTTACTCATGATTTATTATATTACTTTATTGGACCTTTAGTAAGTGTCGATGTCGATCCCTCGTCACTTCTCCGGGGTTAGGCTAGATACTTACTGGGTACGTGTTAATTTTACGTATTCATGCTAAACTTCTGCACTAAACATGCAGGATCTGACAGGTTCAATTGATGGGCATCTTGGTGTGTAGGCGCAGCTGCTGAATAGGCTTTATGGCGAACTGCATTCCAGGCTACGTATCGCAGCCCACAGAGTCTCCGCCGTGATATTTACTTTATCCTGTCTTATTTACATTTCAGACAGATGTTGTATTATTATTATTGTACTCCTTAGTAAATGCTCATGCACTTGTGACACCGGGTTTTGGGGTGTTCTAGAATTTGTTTATGATTTTGCTCACCATTGAGACACTTCTACTTTATATTTTACTTAAATCATACGAATGTAATATTTTTGATGCATCGTCCTCTCTATCTAATAAGATTCATGATTTTAAAAATAATAAAATGAACACTTAAGTTGGTAGTTCACAGTTGGCTTCTCTAACAGCGACATTGGGCGCCATTAAGACCTATAGTGGGTTTTGGGTCGTGACAGCTTGGTATCAGAGCTCTAGGTTCAATTGGTTCTCACGAGTCATGAGCAAGTCTAGTAGATTCTTGCGGATCGGTACGGAGACATAAGTACTTATCTTCGAGAGGCTACAGGGTTGTTTGGAGCACTTCCCTTCTTGATTCCTCTTCGTGCGGTTTGATTCCATTGGAGCTTATGCCTTCATTTCCTTCCTACTCAATCTTATGCGACGTGGAGTGCGTGTTATCAATTAGACATCAAGGAATTGTAGTGGTACTGCATACTTGGTGTAGGATGTTTATCCCTGCATATTCAGGCAGGCTATTACCGTCGCCTTGCGAAAGGGTGTTCTGTCGTTTCAGCCTAGTATCTATATTTCCTATGGTTTCGAGGCTATGCACAGATTGTTATGATCATGCGTTGTTATCGCACAGTGTTGGTGTAATGGTAGGATGCTTGTTTTATGTGTCGAGGCAGTGAATGACTTGAAAGGAGGATTTCTCAGTGCATGGTGTAGAGGTTCGGCATTTAATTCCAGTGGAGGAAAGGCAATCAAACAATGGATGTTCAGGCTTTGGTTGATCGAGTAACACGACTTGATATTTTCAAGCATGGTGGAATTCTCATGTGTGATGTGGTATCATCGTCCTTGTTTGAACGCATTAAGGTTCGCCGATGTTATGGTCTTCTTTGATTTGCCTTAGGGGCAGGGTGTTGTGAAATGGTGCTTGAGAAGCATTTGTCAGAGATGGCGGTGTGTAGCGGTTTCAAAATTGAATCGGTGTTTCTAATGTCGATGGCTCAAGAAAGATGATCTTTGAGAAAGATTAGAGTTGGTAGCAATTTATTAGTTCAAGTGCTACAAAGATAGGTTTTGATTTGAGGCAGCATTTGGGCAGCGAATGATGAGGAAGAACATGGTGGGAGGTGTCTTGCGGTGGTTGAATTGCTAGCAGGTCAAGTATGAAAAGCAGAGGTCAAGAATTGTCTAAAGGAGATGGTTTAACCAAAGTGGGAGTGGCAGAGTAGCAGATGGAATATGTGGTAGGATAGCCACATGCCTTGAGAAAAGTTTAGAGCGATTTGGGGATCATGGTGGATGGTGAATAGGTCTACGGATTTATTTGGAATGGCGGCTACTGTGCTGAGGAAGGTTGAATATGACAGAAAGAAGTTGGCTTGGAGTGTTTAGGGGTGTAAGAGCTTGATTATCGTTATGGGATACGACGTGACTTTGAGTTTGGAATGTATTTTTGGACTTTCAGTTAATGTCAATAGGGTACGAACAGACTTGGACAGCCGGTGGACTAGCATGGGCTTAAGAGGGTTTACTGATTTCATGGTAGTGGTACCCAGTGCAGCATCGTTGGAAGATGTTGGTGTGGAATTCCACAGGTGGTTCATTTCCTGTGAGTAGGTTAGCAGTTGCATGATTTTGATGAAGTTTCTACGAAAAGTTCTACTCATTACCCGGTAGAAGGTCGAATATGCGTTTGTGGCTGATAATTCAAAATATTCATGAAAAGTTTAACTAGCCACTACGAGGAATTTGGCGGGTTGACAGTGCGAGATCATGGTAATTGAGAAGGAGGAATCTTTGTGGGTTCTACATTATGTGATGGTAGCTTAAAGCTAAGTGGGGGAGCCCACCATCTACGATTGGATCGCATGGTTGTCTGCTTGTGCAGTTTCTAGTTATCGGTGCATTGGTGGATTATTTACGACTAAGAAAAGGAAATATGAGGGGCAATTCCAGCTAAGAACTTGATGAATGTGTGATATATTTCGCCTTATCGATTCATGTGCAGGTTTTGGGAAGACTTAGAGTTTATGCTTCTTGTGGATGTGTTGTACAAGGAAAGGAATTCATCTGGTTGCTTCTTTGGGAGTGTTCATTTGCTAATAGAGCGTTGGAGTTTGATTATATTCGGGACCAGGTCAGAGCGAATGACTCTCAATAGTGGCTCTAGTGGGTTCAAGGATGTAAGTGCGGTGTCCAAGGATTTTGGGTTCATCGTGTGGCGAAGACTGGGTTTTCGCAGCAGAGTATGAAGAATACTTTAGGAATTTTCTATGTTATCATCAGGATTACGGGGTAGTATTGGAGGAATGGGAGAAATAGCTTCGGATTCGCGAAAGATCTTGCAGAATGGGTGTACCAGTTGGAAATGCTATTGTGCGCTTGAGGAGGGTATGAGATGGTTCATGGGTATTGAGACGGCGTGGTCTCGTGATTCGAGTCACTCGGTATGAGTTCTCATTGAGTTCGTTATGTTTGAACGGAGCTATTATTATCTCTAAGGCAAGTCAAGAGTAAATTGAAAGAAGTTGGATCAGTTAGTAATAGTTTGAATAAGCATGATTGTGCCAATAATCATTTCCTTCAGCGTGAAAGGTTACACAGATGGGTTTTGGTTGTACGTGCGGGCTTGACAGCCGCCATAATTTGATTGATTTGGGAGGTATTTGATTCAAATGGCCTTGTTATGTGTAAATGGATCACGGAAGAGTTATGCCGATTTAAACCACAACTTGAGGTTTGTGTTCTCTGCGATTATGGGAATTCAGTTACGTGTTGCGATGGTTCTTCTGAAATGAGTTAAGTTAAAAGTTTCTAGCCAATGAAGTGTTTATTCTACTAGTAGTTCGGGGGTTATGATGAATTCTTGTACTCTTGCGTTGCGGCATGATAAGTGCAGCGAGTGACATGGGAATGGGAAGTTGAGGATCAAGGTTGCGGCTCGGTGTTGATAAGAATGTCACGAGCTCGGATGAGCAGGGAAGAATTCAGATGTTCAGAGTAATCTGGCATTTTCTTTAGTGTCACCTGAGAACGGTGTCATGTGTAAGAGGCTTGGTGTATTGATTTGCGGATTCTTGATTTGCTTTACATAATTAGTACAATTGGTGGTATGGATGTACAGAGTTTGCTACCTGGTGCGGAAGGTCATGGGAGCGTATCCCACAGGGAGATTTGTATAAGTGTGACATATTAGTCACTGGATTTTTAAGGATTGAAACCAAGCATGGAGATTCTGGTACTATTGCTAATGTGAGAGTTTATGCTTGAAAGGCGCTCTAGTCATTTGGTTGTGGACTGTGGTATTTTTTTCGATTGGACGGCTGCTCGTGTGTATCATGCATAGGGCCATTATGGATCCTTGAAAAGTTGTTGGCCCAGTATGGTATGATCAAAATCGGCTTGAGGTCCGTTGGTAGGTCTAATGTGAATGTGTGCTTTACGTCAGATCAGATGTGTTCATTCGGCATAGCATTGCTTACGGAGGAGTCTTCGGGCATTAGATGTTATTCCCTCTATCAGCTATTCCATGTAATACTCTATTGTGCCATGTCGGTTGTGAGACAACTTGATTATTCACACATGTGTTATGATCCCGTGTAGCGTATGGTGTTATATGAGCAGGATGGCTCTCTAGATGCAGGTCATTTATTACACCTTAGTCGTGTTTGGGTTTTTATAGCGAATGGCTCTATCCGTCTCCCTAGGGTTGTATTATACACTAGGTGTGTTTGTGGTCGATATTCGGGCATTTCGTAAGTATAAGCATTACGGGTGATGGGTATTTCCTTGTTGTTTGTTGTGTGGATTGGGTGGCACGCCGCCACGGGTATATTGTTTGGATCGGGTGGCACGCCACCACGGGTATGTTATGGGATCGGGTTACGCGCCGCAATAATGTCATGCTTGGATCGGGTTGCACGCTGTAACAGTGCCATATTTGGATAGGATGCACGTCGCAATAGTGTCATATTTAGATCGGGTTGCACGCCGCAACAGTGAGATATTGAGTACGGTTCCCTATACTTATTTTGTGTGTCTTGTTTCTCATCTCCGAGAAAGGTTCATAGCAATTGTTGGCCATTTTATTCGTCACGCGGGCTGGGTAGTTCCTTATCGGGGTTTGTTCTTCCTTATGAGTCATATTCAGTTGTAGCTTGTTGGAGCTTGATGGCGTTGTATGAGATTTTAGACGGTGTTTGACGTGGCTTATTGCTTGAGCAGCTTGTACTGGGTGAGACGAGGTTGTTGGACTTGAGATCGGTGCGATCGAATTTAAGTAGGGTATATTACAAAGAAAATATCGTTATTCAATTCCGAATGAGGTAATGGTTCTTGCCAAGTGAAGAGACCCCATGATTTATTATTTTGGCAGGTGGTTATGAGTTTCTATACATCTCTTTCGTCGTGGCAGTGCTGCAAAAGTTGGAACAGGGCTTACATGTGTTATGAGGCGTATTGCGAGCATCGGATTCGTGAAATTGCAGCTATTATGGTCGAAGGATGTTATTATAGGCATGCAAATTATGCGGTGCATGGTGTGATTTCAGCAAAGGTGCATGATCATGTTTTAGTAAAGTGTGTAGTGATTGATGCGGTTTTCGTACGTTAGAATCGGTTCTCGTGGAGAATTTCGGATGTTGGAACCTGGTTCTAAGGCTTGTTGGCTAAGAAAAAGGAAGGATCTTCAGTCTGGCTCAAGCTAATGTGCTCAAATGGGTTGTGGTGGCACGAGTAGGTGCACGAGGTGTTAAACAGTGATTTTGGACAACTCTAGAATAGTTCTTGGCACGTTCGAGGATAAACGTATGTTTAAGTGGGGGAGAATGTAACGACTCGACCGGTCGTTTTGAGCTCTAGCGCGTCGTTCGATTGTTTGAGGCATTGGGTAGCTTCACTTTATGTAATATGACTTGTACGCGTGGCCGGGATTGAATTTCGGGGAGTTCGAAGTTGATTTGGATGGAAAATTCTCAACTCGGAAGCTTTAAGTTGGAAGAGCTGACCAAGATTTGACTTTTGAGGAAACGACCTCGGAATCGGGATTTGAAGGTTCCAATAGATTCGTATGATGATTCCGAACTTGGGTGTATGTTCTGGTTGAGTATCGGGTGGTCTGGGAGCATTTCGGTGTTTATTGTGGAAAGTTAGCAATTCGAAGGTTTTAGAATTTCCTAAGCTTGGAGAGGCATATTTCGAATATAGAGGGCTGAAAGTTCCCAACAAATAAGTACTTTTTCATATCCTTCTATGAACCGTACGAGCACGTCCTCTATCAACCCCCACCGCGCTTGCGGCTGTATACCCCAACCCAACTTGCTCTGGCCCCGGGTCCTTCCTTTCTATTCCTCGGTAAGCGGACCGTGAGAGCATGGGGGCGATATCTGCTTTTGACTGATAGAAAGCATCTCTCTTTTGTCCCTCCTGACCAAACTCGCCAAAAAAATAAAAAAAAGTTGTTCTTGCCGGGAGAGTAGCGTCGGAGACATCTTTATCTGAGGAGGAGGCTGGTTTGAAGTGGACTTTGGTATTATTGATGTCTGTTTGGGGTTCTAAGCCTTGGAATAGGTTCGTATCGTGATTTATGACTTGTACATAAAGTTTGGTGTTATTCCGGAATGTTTAAGTGTAATTCGAACGCGTTCATCGAAGTTTGAATGTTTGAAAGTTAAAGGGAGGATTTGATCGTCGATTCATGGTATTGATGTTGTTTGATGTTTAGGTTCGTGTTATGTTTGGGGACTGGTTAGTGTAATTGGACGGGGTCCTGGGGGCCTCGGGTGCGTTTCGAATGTGTTTGGGCTGTATTGCGCTCTTATTTGATGTTTTAACGTCGTTTCTTTGGACATAAAGAGTACCATATTGAGAAAACCTTTGATTTGTGATTGGATTGAAACATTAGATCCGTATTGTAATTACGGAATCATAGAAAAAAGAATCGTAGAATTTCGAGGTCGTATGAGAGAGTTATGCCCATTTCCGTGTCTGGAAAGATTGTTGGTTTCTGGTGCGGAGTTTGTTCTTCGCGACCGTGAGGGAGGTCCCGCGGACGTGAAGAAGGAAATTTGGGTTGACCGGTCAACACAAAAAATTGCTCTTCGCCAACGCGAAGGTATCCCGCGAAGGCGAAGAACGAAAATCGCCTAGGCAGTGTTTTAAAAGGGCAGACCGAGCATTTTAGTATTTTGAGCATATCTTGAGTTCTAGAGCTCCGTTTGAGGTAATTTTCACAGTGTTGTTCTCATCTCAGCAAGTGGGCAAATATATGACCTTTATTTTGATGTTTTTCCATTATTATTTTCGTTGCTTATCATTTTTATCCGTGTTTGGATTGTACAAATTGGGGTTTTGAGCCCCAAAGTTATGAGATGGTAAATCCTTGATTTGAAGGTCAATTCACGGGCAAAATTGGATGATTTTCAGAATATAAACTATATAAGTTATGGGTAATAATTATTTTTGATAATTTTCAAAATCCGGGTATGTGGGCCCAAGGATTGACTTTATTGACTTTTCGAGCGGAGTTGGGAATCATTATAAATTGTTAAATTGTAAGCATTGCAGTATGTTTTGATTGATTTGCACGTTGTTTGACTAGTTTTGGAATGTTTGACTTTGAGTTGAGGTGTTAGAGAGGCTTCAGAGCCGGTTATGGTACTTCTGAGCGAGGTAAGTCTCCTGTCTAACCTTGTGAGAAGGAAAATACCCCTAGGTAATGTAATTGTTATGTGCTACTATTTGTGGGTGCTACGTACGCATGAGGTGAAGATAGTACGTACGTAGCTAAAGTATGTTTAAGTCCGGGTAGACTTAGGACTTTATCATGTAATATTTGAATTATTTGAACTCACTCTGCTGGCTTAATTAATTGAATTTTATAATTGAAATTGATTTAGAAATATATACATACATACATACATACATATATATACATATATATATACACATATATACATATATAGCAACTTATTTGAGAAACGATAAAGGTTATATTCACTTTGTGCTCATGTACTGTATTTTAAGCACGTGTCTCGTAATTCGATGATTTCCTTCCTTTCTTGTNCAACGCCTCGGCAGTGTAATAGATGCATCTATGGTTCATGCCGCTTGATCCTCGGCAGTGTACACATTATTCTAGATCGGGTCATATGGCCTCGGCATAATCGTGTGTTATATCCCTAGCAATCCGAGTATTCACGAGATTTTCCTCCCACTAACGCCCGGCATTTTTTATGGTGTTCCATATCCGTTGGTTTCTGTCACTTAATATATCTGAGATGTTGAGATAGAATACGAGACTAAGAAATTTATATCTTTAAAAGAAATTTTTGAAAGATTATGTAACTTACAGTTTTACCCCATTATTGATGTTGTGCTTCATATTTGTTTATGATTTATTATATTGCTTTATTGGACCTCTAGTAAGTGTCGATGTCGACCCCTCGTCACTACTTCTCCGGGGTTAGGCTAGATACTTACTGGTACGTGTTGAACTTACGTACTCATGCTACACTTCTGCACTAAACTTGCAGGATCTGGCAGGTTCAATTGGTTGATTTGCACATTGTTTGACTAGTTTTGGAATGTTTGACTTTGAGTTGAGGTGTTAGAGAGGCTTCAGAGCCAGTTAT